>CM032339.1:42392398-42466612 GCA_019022885.1 Schlechtendalia chinensis
ACGGTTTTATTTGCAAACAGACGCTAGTAAACTCGGTCTTGGCGCTGAACTATTCCAATTGTAAATTTACACGTAATTTCATCTGTTATGAACGTGATTTTCGCCCATTTTGTGTATTTACTAACAATGAAAACGACTTTGGACTCTCGAACAAATGGAAATGTTAATATTAAAATACTGAAACCTTTAACACAACTAATTTAAAGTCATGAGAGGACCATAATTTGTGGTGCATCCATTGGTTAGACGTGTCGTCGAACAATCCAACCAAAATATCGAATGAAATAAATTGACACCGGCTGTAAAAATACCACATACCTGTCGAGAACAAACGTGAACGAGAGGGGGGGGAGGACCAAACTGTTCACTTCCGATCGTACACTACCCGGTGAAGTTCATCAAGAGGAGAAAACCATACGTTTCATAGATCTACACAATTTGTTACCTAAATAGAGATTGTTAATAGATTTAAACCGATGCATAATGTTGATATAGCCAATTTTCAATTCAAACAAGTCCTTACAGAGATGTTTGTCACACATATGACAATATATTTTATGGTATCCCCTAGATCATACAAATATAATATAAATTTAAAAAAATTATATGTTCATAACATATTTCAAACGTTATTTTTATCAAATTTATTACTCATTCCTTTGAACTTATCAATTAATATTCAGGATATCGGTCCCGATTCGTAACTGTCGTTGGGTTTGCCTACGATTAGCTTTTATTAAATACATGTCGTCACAATGCGTATCCAGGATAAAGTGGTAGGCTAAAAAATAAAAAATCATCAAACATACTATACGTGTATTTATTTTATTATTTATCTACACACACACGCACAAAGAACAACCCGGCGTTTTACTATCGAGAACAACGACGGCCTTCCTTATATTTTCTTCGAGAACTACGATATTTTCTCCATGACGTAACGTCAAGCACAAGTATACGATTTGTTTGGATTCTTCACGCTTTGGGGCTAAAATCACGTTTTTGAAATGGTTTGAAACCTAAAAAATTTCCTTGTGTGAGCGTCCAATTCCGAAAACGTTAATTTTCAGTTGTTCAAAAAATAAAACTGCTTCGTCCGAAAAACCGACGAAAGTGCCCATAGGTTGTTTCTTATATATTTATGTAATAAAGTTGATATCTTAGCAATAAGGCATTGTCCATATGTCTGACAAGAATCTAATGGAGATTTTGTTAGAAAATAAAAAAACAGTTGGCAATATCACAGCATTTCGTATCGGTAAATTTGTTAAAAATTCCCTCCAAAAATTTTGTACTTCTTGTGTAGATTTATTAAAAATTATCGGTTCCACGCACGACGGACTTTCGCCCGGGTAGAATACGATCGGATGTATCACTTTACGTAGCAGCTACCGTTTACGTTTGGTGAACAATACCAGAAGTATGTAATTTTTTTAAACGTCCTATTAATTTACTACGACCCCGGTATTTTAGTAATTGTCCGACGACGAGTCACGAGCGTATTCCTTTTCCCATCGTAACCGTCCCAAAAATTTTATGTACTTCGTATGCAGAATTCTAAACTAATATTCCGAGTATTTTCCTTGGTGACGTTGACGGTTTGTCTTCAATTTCGGCGGAATTGGCGATTCTGCGTTGTCATACCACCGTTGGTTTGTTGTACACCTGGCGCGGTGGACGCGAGAAATTTTTGACGAAATAAAACATTTTTACGTGTTAAAAAAAATAGCTTGTCGATTGTCGTCGACGTGTTCGTGCCCGCGAACTATGTACTTTTAATAAAACTGAACGACTGTTTCGAATCGGATTTTTTTTATCGTTATTGCCGTCCCCGATGTCTTCTAGTTTATCGACGGAGTTGCCGATTCAGCGAATCAAATCCCCGCCTTAGTTATACATTGGCTCGGCAGACGAACGCATGGAAAAAAATGTCAGAAATACAAAATTGTGTAACGTACTTTAGATATAACCGTCAGTCATAATATATGGTTTTTTTTATAAATGGGCGTTAAAACTGTTTAAAACTTAGACTCAGTGCCTATGAAGATTTATTTAATAATTTTATATTGTCTTTGGGATATTATATAATAGTTCTATGATCTATGGGATACAAAAAGTATTGTCATATCTAAACAACATCTATGCAGAATGTTTCGAGTTGAACCACTTTTGGGGCAATATCAGTATTTTGCATCGAAAAATTTATTATTATTTTTCGTAACTTAGTATCTTTTTTGTAAATAGATGTACGAATGGAAGCGCGGCTCCACTCAATGGTAGTGCGAGAACACCCAGCGATCCGGATATGACATTTTAGCGAACCCATTTTCGTGAATTCACCAGTCAGGTACGGGGTTTCCGGACGTTCATGATCATTGTCAAGTTACAAAATAAAAAAGTAAATTTTTATATATTTATCTGATGACCCGTATGAGCGGTTCGTGGGCTCCTCGTAACGTACTAGTTCCCAATGTTTTTTTTATTCGTATAATTTTTTATATAAAAATTACAAAATTTTTTGATCAAATAAGTCCAAAATATGTCAGTTACACCTTTCATAATTTATTAGTCTCTGTCCGCCGTACTTGACGATTTGTGTAGTCACAAACCAAATTTTGGGTTGGTTTTGTGCTGCAAGCAGCGGTAAACGTCAGAAAATTAGTCGAAATACGAAATCTTACGCGCATAAAAAAAATTCAATATAAAAATAAATATATATAGAATATCTTGTCGAAAGTCGTAGGAGGAGCAATGTGTTTGGCGCGAACATATTTTTTTTAAAAAACACCGACGACCGTTGTTGTCACATCCCTGCCTGTTGGGTTGTAAAAGCCCGGGGCGTGGACCGTGGAAAATTTTGCCGAATTACCCGATATCGTAAGCATGCAAAAAAAAAAATTTCTGGTAACTTCTCGTCGACTGTGGTTGTTCCATGTCGTTTGTTAAATTTTTTTTAATGAAAATTAACGAACGTACAAACGGAAGTTTAAACTGTCCTTAATACACGTCAATGGTACGAGTTTTTCGCCGAAATTGGCGAATCGCAATTGTCGCCATCCCTCCCGGTTGTTTGTTCAGCCCGAGGCGGTGGGAACCGTGCATTTTTGCCGAAGTACGATAACCGTACATGCAAAAAAAAATCGGGTTACTTCTCTCGACGTGTGGGTTTGCGGCTTGTTTAATGGTTAATATAAATTAACGACTAACAAACGACGTTAAACTGTCCTTTTATACACTCGAGGGGGTACTAAGTGTTTCGCCGAAATTTGGGGCGAATCCGGCATGTTCGCATCCCTCTGGGTTTGTTTACAGCGCCCTTGGCGGTTTGGACGCGTGCAAAGTTTTCCGAATTGACGATATCGGATCATGCAAAAAAAAAAAAATCTGGGTTACTTCTCGTCGACGTGGGTTTTGGTTCTGCCGTTTTGGTAAGTTTTTAAATGAAATTAACGACTACGAAACGGACTGACTGTCCCCCCCCCCCCCCCCCCTTTAATACACTCGAGGGAACGAAGTGTTCTCGCCGAAAGTGGCGAATCAGCATTTCCCATCCCGGTCTGTTGTTTGTACACCCGAGACGTGGACGGCGCATAATTTGCCGAATTTAACGTATATCGTAGCATGCAAAAAAAAAAAATCGGGTTACTTCCTCGCGACGTTGTTTTTTTGTCTTGCGTTTGTTAAGGTTTAATGAAAATTAAACCCGAACTACAAAACGGACATGAACTTGTCCTTAATACACGTCGTTGGGCTTTGTTATCGCCGAAATTGGCGATTCGCATTGTCGCACCCTCCGTGGGGGGTTTTACACTCGGGAGGAGATAATTGCCAATTTTTAAGAAATAGGTTTTATTCCTGGCCCTCTTAGATAAGTAGATAAAGAAACCCAATAGTTAGGTTGTTTTTAAAACTGTGTGTTAAATTTCTTGTATTATGTAAATTGGGATTGTGTGACAACAGGGAGGTTGGTAGTGGGGCAGGAAAAAACATTTGAATCAGCGCATTGGTCAATGAGGAAAGTGGCTAAGAACTTCTCAACGATGTTCTTCGTGAAGAAAGCTACAAAACCCTTAGGGCTCGTCCGCAATAGTTTTGGGGCAAAAAAAGACGATGAGGAAGGGAATCAGTACGGTTGCATTGTCGAGGGTCACATGCAGTTAGAGTGGGGTTGTCTTTTTACTGTCTGTTTAATTTACTAAATTTGATAGTAACTTGTTTTGCTGAACAACGCGCGAAGAGCGAGTCGGTTGTACCATTTGTACCATCCTAAGAGCGATGTAAGTGGGTAATGGGTAAGATAGTAGGTTTGTGAACACTTACATGGACTGAAATTGAGGTTTCAAACCCCAATGGACCGGAGGCGTACAAGGCGCCGTGGGGTTCGATGCAAAAATTTGGGTTTGGTGGAAGACCATATCGACGCAACAAACGTTAATTTATAAGTTAAGCAACAAAATAATTAGTTGTTGATATTTGTTAAATTGGCGACATATGTAATTATTGTATTTATGTAATCGAAACGTGCCTTATGAATTGTCATATATTTTTATTAATAATTTGTGATCCTGGGATACAGAGGTATTTTCCCCTATATCTGACAAGCATCGATGTAATTTGATTGTCCGGTATAAACAGATTTCAAAAGAAATCATGTTTTGTACAGGTAAATTTTTGTTAACAACGTTCAACGTTGTGACACAGTAGTAGAGCGACGATAAGAAGCTTGCTCCTCCGATGGTCTTCACCGTAACTATGCTCGAGTGACCCAAAAAATTAGACAACACGTAACGTTTAGTGCACGTAGTCTTGTAAGTGGTTTAATTTACGGTTGAATATTGGTTTATAACACACGGTACTTTGGGGAATCATCAGCGACGTCCTACGAGCGTGATCGCCCATTCGCTATATACGTCAACGATTACTTGTGTTTCGGGCGAATTCTCATTCAAATTTTCATACCACCACCACCGTGTCGTTGGTTTTTTTGCCGGCGCTAAATAAATGTCACTATGGCGTATCCAGGATATTTAAAAGGGGGAGATTAAAGTTAAAATCAATAAAAATGTTACCATTATCATACTGAACACATCACTCACAAACACACCTAAAACAATACTTTGGGGGTTTCGGGCGAAGTGCTTTCGATTCAAAATTGGTCCCCCCCCTACCACCACCGTGTCGTTGGTTTTGTTGCCGCGCTAAATTTAATTTCACAATGGCGTATCCAGATATTTAAAGGGGGGAAATAAATTTAAAAGCATAAAATGTTATCATCACATACATCACCACACAAAAACCTCTCAACAAACACACAAACACTCATCAACCCGCTTCCAAACAACCTACCGAAACCTCATCAGCCGTGATACGTATCCTCCTGCAAAATCACCTTGCGTCCTCTTTCTCGAAGCGCGACAATATATAGCGAGAGATAAGTCCTTGTCCAAGAAAGAAAAAAGGGACTAAATTTATATAAATTTTAAATTTTTGGTGGGATAGTCAATTTTAAGGGTTGAGACCGTTTTTCTACACACGGATCTGGTAATTTCGTCCAGGCACGTGACCTACGAGCGTTATCGTCGTTCGCTATATACGTCAACGATTACTTGTTTTTCGGCGAATTCTTGATTCAAATTTTGTCCCACCACCACCGTATCTGTAACAGTTTGGCGTGGGTGTACTCGTTAAAAGCTTGAAATACATATCTAACGCACTAAATTTTTATATATATGGCGCTTTGTCCCTCTCGGTATGCGCCGCTCGCCAAATTTTTTTTTGCCGCGTTTAAATAAATGTCACAATGGCGAGCCGGATATTTAAAGAAGGAGAAAAATTTTTGAAATCAATATAAAGTTACCATTACTTACATGCACTCACACACACAACACTTTTCATTTATTATTATTTATTATAATTTATTATATTAGTTTTATTATTATTATTAAATTATTTATATTATTATATTTATTATTATTATTTTATTATATCGATGCATTACTCGTCGTTGGGAGCGGGTTTGCAAGAGCGTGGTATAAAATGTAAATCATTATTGGGAAACATGCTACTACTGACCTATTATTATGAAATTTATAATATCATATACTTGCAATTTTCTTGTTGGGAAGACTTATAAAGACTGTAATGGATAAGCACACATGGTTTTACTAACGAAACCTGTTTGCGGTAAGTATATAAAATAATTTATATTGTTAATAAAAAAAAAGAGAGAGGTGAAGAAAAAATAATGTTTTGTTCCCAATACATAATTTGGTTAAATGGCATGATATAAATTTTCGATTTTCTGAAGTGTGTGCATATTTAAAAACGTATTTTAAGCACCATAATTATATACCCGGGGTATAATAGTTACATGATGGCGTGAAGAATTTTGTTTAAACAATTCATACTAGTCGGTTTTGACAATTGAATGTACTCGTTGGTCCTGCAGGTTTGTTGGCTGGTGCAAAGAATGACAATTACGATAAAAAAAAATCTCAGACCCAGCTGCATAACGCGATATACGTTTTGGAAAAGGTATATAATTACTGTACTTGATCTACCTTGAAAATTTTTAACGTTCTCAGAGAAACAATTGAATGTATTGGGAAAACTAGAGCGTTGTTGTGTTGGGTGGGTTGTGTGGTGTGTGTTCGGCGTGGGTGTGTGTTTTGTTGTTCTTAGGTGGTAATTGTGTAGTGTGTGTGTGAATGTATGTTATGTATTTTTTGACTTTAAAATTTATCTCCTCTCCCCCTTTCAATATCCTGATATTATTTTAAAACGCACTCCCTAAGAAAACGCTGTCTACATACCCTTGATCATTTCGCCTTTTACGGACAATTTTCACGCCTATAAATATGCTTTTAAAAATTTAAATGCAAATGTCGCAAAAGCCTCAGTTACTTTGAACTAATTTTGTTGATCTTTAATAAAGAAACTATTCAATGGAATGGTTTATCTTCATTTGAATGACGCATTCATGAAGACTATTTAAAAAAAGTTATAAACAACACAAACACACATCACACCACACACACTCACCCAGACACACTACACACACAAACCCACACATACACACACACAAGCGCTTTTAGTTTATCCAATACATTCAATGGTGCTCGGAAAACGTTAAATTCTAGTAGATCTAGTACATTATTATTTACCTTTTCAAAGTATTTATCGAGTATGCAACGGTCTGAAGATTTTTCTTAATCGAATTGGGCATTGCTTGCCACCACGTATCAAACCCTGCAGACCAACGAGTTACATTCAATGTCAAAACCGAAACATAGTATGAATTGTTTAAACCCAAAATTCTTCACCGCCATCATGATAAATTTATACATAAAAATTTACGACACAACTTTAAAAAAAAGAATTGTGTCATGCCAATGTAACCATATAAGTATTGAACAAATACCATTATTTTTTTCTCTCTCACACTCTCTATTTGTTTTAATCACAATCATAATTTTGTATAATAACTACCGCAAACCCTGTTTTCTTTTAGTAAATACATGTGTGCTCAAACCAGTTACAGTTCATTTATACCATAGTCAACAGTATATCAAATATATGAGATTATTAATTATAATACATAATGTCAGACGTTTGTCCCAAATTATATTTTCATTTCCCTATCACGATCCTTGCAACGCTCAACGAATAAAGCATCGATATAATAAATAATTAAATATAATAATAATAAAATAAAACAACAACACCAACAACAACAACAACAACACCAACAACAACACCAAAACAACAACCACCAACAACAACACCAAACAACAACAACAACACTAACACCAACAACAACATCAACTACAACAAACAACAAACACAAACAACAACAACAAAATACAAAAACAAATTTAAAATAACAAGAACAAGAACATTAAACATTTAGAAAATAAAAGAATAATAAAATATAATAATAAAATGAAAAATGTGTTGGTGGGTGGGCATGTATTAATTGGTAACATTTTATTGATTTTAAATTTATTCTCCCCCTTTAAATATCCTGGATACGCCATTGTGACATTTATTTAGCGCGGCAAAAAAAACAACGACACGGTGGTGGTAGGACAAATTTGAATCGAGAATTCCGCCGAAACACAAGTAATCGTTAGGTGTGTTTGTGTGTGTGTTCATGTATGTTATGGTAACATTTTATTGATTTTAAATTTATTCTCCCCCTTTAAATATCCTGCATACGCCATTGTGACAATTATTTAGCGCGGCAAAAAAAACAACGACACGGTGGTGGTAGGACAAATTTGAATCGAGAATTCCACCGAAACACAAGTAATCGTTGACGTATATAGCGATTGGCGATCACGCTCGTAGGCACATCGCCTGACGATTACCAAGATACCGTGTGTGGTAAAAGAGTATCAACCGTAAATTAAACCACTTACCTGACTAGTGAATAATCGTTTACGTGTTGTAAATATTGCTCACATCCGAGCGTAGTCTACCCGGTGAAGTCCATCGCGAGGAGAAAAGATACTTATCGTAGATCTACTAATCGAGTTACAACGTTGAGACGTTGTTAACAAATTTACCTGTACAAAAATGATGATATTGAAAAATGTTTAACTAAAGACAATCAAATTACATAGATGTTTGTCAGATATAGGACAATACCATCTGTATCCCACGGATCATACAATTATTATAAAAATATATGAAAATATCACATGCACCTTCGATTACATAAATACAATAATTGCATATGCTAAAAATAAAAAAAATAAATACAATATTTTGATGCTTGACTTGATGTGAAAGTGCGCGTCGATATCGTAATCAAACCAAATTTTGCAGCGACCACCACGGCGAACTGTACAGAACCGACTATTGTGCGACAACACTGCTTCACGAATTCCGACGAAATAGAATAACTGACGACGTGCTCAGAGAATGCTAAAATTATCAGTACATATTATAAAATACAAAGTCGATGTAAGTGTTCACATACTACTATATAAAATATAACAAAATTACATCGATCCTGGGACGGTACAAATGGTAAACCGAACTCGCTCTTAGACGCGTTGTCAGGCAAAAACCTTAATATCAAATTTAGTAAATTAACACCGACTGTAAAAAAGAAACCAAATAATACCTGATTCGTGAACAATCGTAAAGAAATGAAACTGTTCACATCGTATCGTATTCTTTTTGACGAAAACTATTGCGCGTAGAACCCATATGTTTTATAGATCTTCTTCACGAGGAACATTGTTGTGAAGTTCTTAGCAAAGTTCCTCATTGAAACATGCCGATGCTTTCAATAGTTTATACTCGAAACAATAAAATCACATACATGCTTGTCAAACATATCAATTTACATAATACTAAATATTTAACACAATGTTAAAAAAAATCTATATATTGTTTCTTGTCATTATATATGTAGTAATACAAAAAAATATAAAAAAGGAATTAAAAGATTAAATGGTGAAAGGAAAAATAATTGATAGTATGAAATGGTCTGAACTAACACGACTCAAGGGGTGTGAATTCGAGATCCGTCTTGCCTGTTCAATAAGAAATAAAAGCAATAATATCATGCAAGTATAAAATAAGTTTATTACCTTTTTTGTCGTCTTGAAGATTTGCCTGTCACGGATTTCAACTCTTGCGGACAATTTTTTTATTAATTAAGGTAATAACTTGTAAATCAAACAGAATATGAAAATGAAAGGTTGGGATGCCGCCTTTGACTTGATGCAAAGTCAGCGCCAAGAAATAAAAACAACTCAAAAAACGATGATTTCCACGTTGTAAGAAATTAGAGTCACCTAATTTCGGAAAACCGATCTGTTGAGTCGTTCTTGGTAAGTGTGCGTATACTCTCAGGTAGACAGAGACGGTCTGTCTGTCAGGTGGACAGAGACGATCTGAGTGCCCTCTGAAAGCTGGAGGGTGTATTCATCAATATTATTTGAAGGACATATACTAAGATTTCGGTCCCACAAGGTCATCGCTAATTTATTTTTCAATTTTCTGTGAATTTTGCGCAGTCTAAAATTTGTTCGTAGTGTCACAAATCTGCGACTTTTGTGTTCACCTTAATAAATATGTGTGATTCATTTCGTTCATTCTTTTTTTCTCTTCTTCTTTTTTTTTATATATTTACTATTTCTGTTATCGAGTATAATATTCTTTTGTTTCTTAAATTAATTGTATTATATTAAAAATCATATTGAAGTATGATAGCGAATTCTTCTTATGGGACTGAAATGTTTTATGTGTATTATACTTATATATAAAATACGCATTAAATTATAGGTGATTATAAAATTACTATTATTGTTATTCCTATAGGGGATTTATGATCGGCGTTCCGAGAAAATTGAGCTCTAATATATTTATTAAAATATAAACTAAACTAAGTGTTCATAATAAAAACTAATACAGAAGTAGTTGTTAAATATTGCAAATTCATTTCCAAATAATTTTTGTTATGATATGAACGTACATTAGATGCATTTGTTATGTATAATCTATAAAAGTTTATTTTCTATAACATGGTCTCAGTGATATGAGTGCATATCATTACATATATAAGAGCACATAAATAACGCATTTCAAAATATTTGGACTTTTCAACATCCACGAGCTGTACAACAACCAGGCAGGTATGCGACAATGCCGATCCGCCATTTTTGGCGAAACACTAGTACCCGTCGACGTGTAGTAAAGACAGTCAAGCCCGATTCGTACGATCGTTAATTTTCATTGAAAACTAACAAGCGCAAAACAAACACACGTCGACGGCAAGACACCATATTTTTTTTTTGCATGCTACGATATCGTTATTCGGCAAATTTGCAAGCGTCCACCGCTTTGGGTTTTATAACAACCAGGCAGGGATGCTAAAATGCCGATTCGCCATTTTTGGCGAAACACTAGTACCCGTCGACGTGTAGTAAAGACAGTCAAAGCCGATTCGTACGATCGTTAATTTTTATTAAAAACTAACAAACGCAAAAAAACACACGTCGACGGCAAGACACCATATTTTTTTTTTTGCATGCTACGATATCGTTATTCGGCAAATTTGCACGCGTCTAGTCTTGTAAATTGTAATGATATGCACTCATATCATAACTGAAACCATGTAATAAAAAATAAACTTTAATAGATTATACTTTAACAAATACATGTAATAACATACGCTCATATCATAACAAAAATTATTTAGAAATTAATTTGTAATATTTAACAACTATTTCTGTATTGGTTTTTATTATGAACACTTTTTTTAGTTTGAATTTTAATAAATATATTACAGCTCAATTTTCTCGGAACACCGATCATAAATCCCCTATAGGAATAACAATAATAGTAATTTTATAATCACATATAATTTAATGCGTATTTTATATATTAGTGTAATACACATAAAACATTTCAGTCCCATAAGAAGAATTCGCTATCATACTTCAATATGATTTTTAATATAAAACAATTAATTTAAGAAACAAAAGAATATTATACTCGATAACAGAAATAGTAAATATATATAAAAAAAAGAAGAAGAGAAAAGAAGAAAGAACGGAATGAATCACACATATTTAATCAGGTGAACACAAAGGTAGCAAATTTGTGACACTACGAACAAATTTTAGACTGCGCAAAATTCGCAGAAAATGGAAAAATAAATAAGCAATAACCTTGGGACCGAAATCTTAGTATATGTCCTTCAAAATATATCGATAAATACACCCTCCAGCTATCAGAGGGCACTCAGATCGTCACAGTCCACCTGACAGGTAGACCGTCTCTGTCTGCCTAAGAGTATACGCATACATATCAAGAACGACTCATCAGATCGGTTTTCCGAAATTAGGTGACTCTAATTTCTTACAACGTGGAAATCACCTTTTGAGTAGTTCTTTATTTCTTGGCGGTGACTTTGCATCAAGTCAAAGGCGGCGTCCCTACCTTTCATTTCTTATTCTGTTTGAATTACAAAGGTATTACCTTAATCAATAAAAATAAATAAATTGTCCACAAGAGTTGAAATCCGTGACAGGCAAATCTTCGAGACGACAAAAAAGGTAATAATCTTATTTTATACTTGCATGATATTATTGTTATTATTTCTTATTGTATTGGCAAGACGGTTCTCGAATTCACACTCACATTATTTTTCCTTTCACTAATCTTTTAATCCCCTTTTTATATTTTTTTTGTTTTACTACAAAATGATCTTGGAACGTAAAGGAAACCACGTACCTGACTGGTGAATTAACGAAAATGGGTCGCCAAACTGCTCATATCCAATCGCTGTCAGTCTCACGAAATTCATTGAGTGTAGAAACGATTCCATTAGTACATCTACTATAAAAGTTACTAAGTTTAGAAAAACGTAATATATTTTTCTACGCAAAATACTGATATTGTTAAATGTTTCAACTCGAAACATTCTACATAGATGCTCGTAAGACATATGACAATACTTTTTGTATCCCACATATCATAGTATTATTATATAATATCCCACAGATCATAGAATTATTATAAAAAAATCATATGCAATTTAGTCTACGTATATACAACAATTATAATCGCGATTAAAAAAAAAAAAACATATGTTATTGATTGACATTATATATAAGTACGCTACAATTTTGTATTTCGACATATTTCCATGGGTTCATCGCCGCCAGCTGTACAACTACCAGGCGGGGATTCAAATACGCTGAATCGCAAACTCTGTCGAAACACTAGTAGACGTCGACGTGCATTAACGACAAAAAGTCAGATTCATACAGTCGTCAGTTTTCATAAGAGTGTAATGTTCGCGGCAAGAACACGTCGACGACAATCGACAAGATTTCTATTTTAACGCCTAAAATTTTCTACTTCGACAAATTTTCTCGCGTCCACCGCCGCCAGGTGTACAAGAACCCAACGGTGGTATGACAACTCAGAATCGCCAAATCCGCCGAAACATGAGTAACCATCGACATCCACAGAAAATACTAGAATTATTAGTTTAGAATTCTGTATGCATAACATGTACATAAAATTTGGGACGGTACGATGGGAAAACTGAATACGCTCGTAGCCTCGTCGTCGGACAATTACTAAAATACCGAGTGTAGTAAATTAATACGGACCGTAAAAATCTACATACCTGACTTGTTAACAAACGTAAACGGAGCTGCTACGTAAACTGTTCACATCCGATCGTATTCTACCCGGCGAAATCCATCGTGCGTGGAAACGATAATTTTAATTGATCTACTACAAGAATTACAATTTTGTGAATTTTTAACGAATTTACCGATGCGAAATGCTGATATTGCCAACTGTTTCATTTATAGAAAATCTACATAGATTCTTGTCAGACATATGACAATACTTATAGTATCCCACAGATCATACAATTATTACATAAATATATAAGAATAACATATGCACTTTCGTCGGTTTTTCGGAACGAATGCAGTTTAGACCGTATTTTTGAACACACTGAATTTTATTAACGTTTTCGGAATTGGACGCTCACACAATGGAATTTTGGGTTCAAACCATTCGAAAACGTGATTTGTCCCGGTTTATGTGTTAGTTCTACAAATTTACCGGTAGGACGCGCTGCACTTTTGTGGCCTTATTTTATACATATTTATAATGTAGGATATATAGTTTTCTATCATTCTTTCATTAAATAATTTTGAATTTTTATTAAAAAGGATAATAACGTAACTCAACATAAACCAAATATTAAATATCACATTGTGTATTAATACAAATTATAATAAACTAATTTTAAATGAATAAATAATAAAAATAAAATACCTTATAATTAATTTATGTCATACATAGCTTAGATTCTTTTTTTTGTTTCTTAATTTTTTTTTTTTAATGATCTATTTTGCTCCCTTTCATATTGTCTATCCTCATGCGAATGTAATAATGTAAACAACTTGCTATAACATTAGTTTTGGTTTTTTGACATGGAAATTTCAGATGTACATTAACAATTATATCTGTTAGTATTTTTTCATAACAGTCCGAAAACATAACATTTTTTATAAAAAAATTCTCTGCATTTAAAAATAAATTATACAAATAAAGATTACAATTTAATAAATTTCCTTTGGTTTTCATATTTACTAGGTCTGCTACTGCTAAATCAGATGTCTGTAAGTTAGTTAAAAATGAGTTACAAGTTTCACATTTTGTAGATTTAAGTAAACGACGGCACAAATAATCAGATACATAATAAATAACAATTTCTACAAGTTCTGATGATTTATAGTTATCGGCTATTAAATCCTCTCCATCCCAGTGATCTTGTTCTACAATTAAATCTAAACGATTTTTCAGTTTTTGAAGGGCACTAATATCTCCTTTGAAAAGGTTTTTATAGTCTTCTAAATTTATAGCACTTATCATTGGTTCAGCTTCGTTGATAGAGCAATTACCAAATTTTGGAAGTCTTAATAACTTATAAGTTGATAAAAGGCGATATAGTTGTTGGAATGTGGGCATCGCAGGATGATCGTTTTGACAACCAGCTTGACGTATCGTTCCAAAAAATTGCTAAAATATTATAAAATAGGTTAAAAAAATATTACTATTTAATATTGTATATTTCTTTTCTTTTACCTTCTCTTTCAACTATTTAGGATTAGCCACAATAGTTCTCAACTTCCACTTTATAAAACATATTATATTTAAATAACTATAAATATAATTTACTTCAATTTTATCTTGATTAGCTTTTAAAGTTAAAACATAGTCAAATCCAACACTTAGAAGATATTTAATTAAATTGACAGTTGAATGTAGAGTAACTCTTAGTCCTTCAGCCGTTTCTTTAGTTAAAAACTTGTCAGGTGAAATAATTTTATTTGAAACCTCCGATTCCCAAGAGTCAAGCCAAGTTATAGCTTCTTTTATAGTCTAAAATAAAATATATCTACCCATGTATTTAATTATGATTAAGTTATTAGTATAGCATTTAAGTCATGTGTTATAAATACATTATCATATTATTTAATTTTGTTCTTAACTTCTAAAATATTATTTCTATATAAAACAATATGGTTAACTTACATCAATATCAGAACTATTATGTTTAATTCCTTCTCCTGGATAACGTCTATTGAGGCAATTTTTTTTCAATTTTATTCAATTATTTAAATACAATGAGAATTTAGCAGTTGGTTCACTATCTTCTAGTTCTTCGGTAAGACGTTGTTTGTACATGGTAAGTCCAACATAAACTGATTTACTAAATATCTAAAATAATATATTTTTTAATTCAATATTTTGTAAACTAAAACAGTAAGTAAATTATAATAAAATAACCTGTGTCATTAATGAAACTCTCATTTTAGCAAAAGTGCATGGATTTACATGTGATTCGGTTAATTTTGGACATACTCTTGTATTACCCGGAAGATTTTTTTCTTCTTCATAAAGAACTTTGTAATGTCTCCACCGAACTAATCCAAAACTAGTCTAAAAAAAAGGATTACACAGTTTTACAATGTACTCGTATAAAAAAATATTTAATATGTTAAAAAATACCATAAGCTCTTTTGTTAAAAGGCGATTGCGAATACACTTAAATAAGTGACGTGTATCTAAAAGAACAAATATTTTTCTGCTAATATTATAAAGATTTAGGAAAAAATTTTTCATTGCACCAAGTTCTCCATTTATTCCAAATTCTTTCCACATACGTCTATTTGGTTTAGCTCCATCATATATAATCGCTGTAACTTTAGCACCAGCATGTTCAAGCAGTAGAATTGCTTGGACTATTAATTTTGCTAATGTCACGCCATTAGTAGCACCTTTAGCAGCAAAGCATCCAATTGGCTGAAAGTAACTTTCACAAAGAGAAGAAAAACCAAAAACCAATGCATGATCAGCCAAAGCTTCATTATTTGTACTACTAATATCATCTTCACCAAAATCTACAACCCCTTGGTATCTAAGAGTTTTTGGGTCAGTCTTTAATGATTTTCGAACACTCATTTCATCAAAAACAAGTACACCATACTTTTGTTGATCTGTTTTTGAATTCATTTTTTTCTTGAAAATTTCAAAAAATGATGGATCAAACCCAAAATCTAATTTCACTGAAGTGAGATGTTTTTTAATTGTTTCTACACATGGAAGTGGCGAAATTTCATTTTTAAGCATAAATTTATACATTGCAGGACTACGAATATGCATTAGCAAACATGTAAGCAACCAATCATTTGAGTATCTTCTACATGTTTTGAAATTAAATTTACCGATTCTTAAACATTCATTAATTACCATCTCTTGAGCAGAAGTCAGGTTCAGACGTTGAATATGATGCTGAATAGTTTCTTCTGACAGATTATCAATTTTATGTTTGTAAGACTTAACCATTTCTTGAAGTTGTTTGTTTTTATGTAAAAATCGATTTCTAGATTTTCTAATAGATTGTTTTGAAAAGATTAAGGATTTTCTTTTTCCTGAACTAATAATTTATGCTGTGATTTTTTTTTACTAACTTTCTTAGACCTATAAAATTGTATTTTATAATTAAAAATATCAAAAATGTCTAGTTCATTTTTAAAATTATGTGTATTATATAGGTAAGTACCTACCTTGAAATTTTAGAATTTAGTGCTCTACTTAATAAAAGACATTTTGAGCACATACTTGTATTGGATTCTTCAATTTTAAGTTCGCAATCTACACTTTGCCACCGGTTAATTATATTTATGTATCCTTTTTTCATAAAATGAATAGCATTATAGGACATTATAGGTAGTACACCATGGCAAATATTAATAGAGTGAAATTGATAAATTATAGTAGTGAGCTGAAGGACAGAAAATATTTTTTGGGGATTTTCAAATCGTTTTCCCAATATTAAAGTTTCAATTTCATTGTGGGTTTTTGTTACTCGAATTTCTTTAATAACCATAGGCCTTGGGTCTAAATGGCTTGAAAGTTCCATTTGGGCAAATATTTTCATCTCATTTAAATAAAATGAAACCCAAGACGAATCTGGTAAATCAATTGTCAACAAAGTTTCCCAAACATTGGACATTGTTTCACTGTTTGATAAAACATGTGTAATGTTTAGTTCTATAAATAAAATATAGAATACACTGAATAAATCTACTCACATAATGTATATAAATAAGTTATTTAATTATTAATTTAACTAAGTATGTAGTTAACTTGTATTAACTAGTTTTAATGTCTATTATCATCAACATATTTTTTTTTTTTAGAATATTAAAAGATTTTAAGAAATTAATATTTACCTGGTTCACATTCAGATATTTCAAAATTAGTCATTGTTGAAACACGCCTATTAGTATTAATTTCAATATCTCGTTTTTTAGGACTTTTTCTTTTTTTTATTATTTTTGGTACACAAGAAAAAGGGCATCCTGGAAATATGGATGGAATTGCTCCTTTCATTAATTTGGGTCTTTTTAATGAAATCTATAACACAAATAAATTGATTGAAAAAATTAAAACTTACTTACCTATTTTTTTAAAATATTTTGCTGATAATTTGATCCAATATAATTTTTTTAATTGTACAAATTATTGTATAAAAGTAAAAATATCTAAGCGCATGAAAATTCTTATGATCTTTCTTTAAATATTTTTGACTATATTTTAAAATAAATGCATATTATACATTAATTTGGTTCTAATAATTTTAATAAAATTATGAATATGTTATATTATGTAAATTTGTATAACAAATTTTGATTAATTTTTCTATGGCTTACTATAATATATTTATTAATAAATAAAGTTTTTTTGATATATGATAATTGATAACCTAAGAACTGATTTCTACTATATGTAATATGTACATTAATAAAAGTATAAGAAAACATACAGATATTTGTGATTCTCCTGTTCCAGATGTCCAAAACCATAATATTTCATCACTTTTAAAATGTTTTGAACAAATATACGAGTTGGGTCCAAGTTTGATATCCCTTTTAGGAATAGCTCTTCTCCAATTATCAAGTAAGTCCTTGGGGACTTTGAACATTGATACCTAATACAAAAATAAATTTGAAGTACTTTATAACAATAATTTCCATAAATTAAAAATAGGTATATAATATATTAATATCTTACCTTCTCTTTGCAAGAATCATATCCAGATTTACAACAAACTACAAAACACTTCACCATATTATAAAATATAGTTTAATAATAAAAAAATCAAAATTTAGTTTTAACATGAAAATATAGTGTTGATATTTCATGACACACTTCAAATTTTTCATAGAAATCAACATGGTAATTATAGTCTACCGTGGATATGAATGTAATCTAACAGTTCACATAGAGCCACTAAACTGCAGCGCATTCTACCGGCAAACACTATTAACTAACACGTTTGTCGAGACTATATTTTTATAGTCGTGCGTATACCTCTATAATCTACCATAGTTACAACGAAATACGATTTCGTACACCACGATGTTGCCCGATCGAACGTCCGTATTTCTACGTCTATATTCTGTTAGTATAACGGTCAAGACGACAAAATAAACTCATATTCAAAAACCGACTACGATCTACTGAATTTCCGTCAACGATCGAAATCGAAAGCAATCGGTCGAAAAACAGAAAACCTCGTGGGAACCATGGAACCGAACCGTTTTAGTCGCGCCGAAAGTATTCCGATCGTTTTTCAGTATTTTAAAATAAGTATAATTCGAATGATTGAGTGATTTCCTACGATTGTCTTTAATTTTAAACGGTTTATTTGATTTTATCGTGCAATAAATTTAACGGTTTGCAGGTTTTCAAACGAAAAATAAATACACATATCAATAGCGTGTCCATGGAGACATGACCCCCTCCACATTGTTCATATAAACGTAATAATATAGTATATTTTATTCAATTGAAAAATATGCTACGGATTAATGCTTTTAATTCTTATCAATTTGGTTGATAGCAATTTCTCAAAACGAATGTTTTCAAATTTAAATATTTAATCCTAAATATAAAAACAAATATATATATAAGTGTAAATTGTTGTTCATCTTTTGACATTTTATGTCTTTACTTTGCCACATTATAATAAAAAACCGTCACGAAAAAATGTCCACCAAAAGTGTTCACGAAAAGCGTCACCTAAATTAAGATACCCACTCGGGACTGTCACGAAAAAGCGTGAAAGAAAAAAAACCTAAATCTCCCTTATGGTTTGTTTCCTTAGCAACCATTGTTTAGGTTTTGAAAAAATTAAAATTTGAATTTGAAAGAAAAATGTTCACACATTAGACATAAAATATGTCACTTAACGCGGACTCGTATGCGTCAATAATTTTTCTTAATAGGCTTATAAAGAATGTGTGTGTGTGTGTGTGTGTGTGTTCATGTATGTTATGGTAACATTTTATTGATTTTAAATTTATTCTCCCCCTTTAAATATCCTGGATACACCATTGTGACATTTATTTAGCGCGGCAAAAAAAACAACGACACGGTGGTGGTAGGACAAATTTGAATCAAAAATTCCGCCGAAACACAAGTAATCGTTAGGTGTGTTTGTGTGTGTGTGTTTGTGTGTGTTCATGTATGTTATGGTAACATTTTATTGATTTTAAATTTATTCTCCCCCTTTAAATATCCTGGATAAACCATTGTGACATTTATTTAGCGCGGCCACCACCGCAAACTGTACAACGACACGGTGGTGGTAGGACAAATTTGAATCGAGAATTCCGCCGAAACACAAGTAATCGTTGACGTATACAGCGAAAGGCGATCACGTTCATAGGCACGTCGCCTGATGATTACCAAGATACCGTGTGTTATAAAACAATATCAACCGTAAATTAAACCACTTATTCGACTAGTGAATAAACGTTACGTGTTGTATAATTGTTCACATCCGAGCGTAGTCTACCCGGTGAAGACAATCGCGAGCAGAAAAGATACTTATCGTTGATCTACTAATCGAGTTACAACGTTGAGACGTTGTTAACAAATTTACCTGTGTAAAAATGCTGATACAAAAAAATTTTTAACTCCAACAATCAAATTACATAGATGCTTGTCTGAAATAGGACAATACCATCTGTCCCCACGGATCATAAAATTATTATAAAAATATATGAAAATTTCATATGCACGTTCGATTATATAAATACAATAATTACATATGTCGAAAATAAAAAAAAAAAATACAATATTTTGTTGCTTGACTTAATATAAAAGTGTCCGTCATTATGGTTTTCCAACCAAATTTTGCAGTGACCACCATGGCGAACTGTACAGCATCCCGGCTATTGTGCGAAAACTCGGCTACACGAAACTTGACGAAACTAGAATAACTGACGACGTGCTCAAAGAAGACTGAAATTATTAGTACATTTTAAAATATACAAAGTCCATGTAAGTGTACACAAACTATTATATAAAATATAATATAATTACATCGATCCTGGGACGGTACAAATAGTCAACCGAACTTGCCCTTAGACACGTTGTCAGGCAATAACCTTAATATCAAATTTAGGAAATTAACACCGATCGTAAAAAGAAACCAAAAGATACCTGACTCGTGAACAATCGTAAAAACACGAAACTGCTCACATCCTATCGTAGTCATTTTGACGAAAACTATTTCGCCGAGAACCGATATGTTGTGTGGATCTTCTTCACGTGGAACATCGTTGAAAAGTTGTTAGCAAATTTACCCATTGAAACATGCCGGTATTTTCAATTGTTTTAACTCGAAAAAATTAAATCACATACATGCTTGTCAAACATATCAATTTACATAATACAAAAAATTTAATACGCTGTTAAAAAAAACCTATATATTGTTTCTTGTCATTATATTTAAGAGCACAGAAATACCGTAATTCGAAATATTTGGACTTATCCACCTCCACGAGCTGTAAAACAACCAGGCAGGGATGCGACAATGCCGAATCGCCAATTTCGGCGAAACACAAGTACCCATCGACGTGTATTAAGGACAGTCAAGTCCGTTTCGTACGTTCGTTAATTTTCATTGAAAACTAACAAACGCAAGACAAACACACGTCGACGAGAAGTAACCAGATTTTTTTTTTGCATGCTACGATATCGTAATTCGGCAAATTTGCACGCGTCCACCGCCTCGGGCTGTACAACAACCAGGCAGGGATGCGACAAAGCCGATTCGCCAATTTCGGCGAAACACTAGTACCCATCGACGTGTATTAAGAACAGTCAAGTCCGTTTCGTACGTTCGTTAAATTTCATTGAAAACTAACAAACGCAAGACAAACACACGTCGACGAGAAGTAACCAGATTTTTTTTTTTTGCATGCTACGATATCGTAATTCGGCAAATTTGCACGCGTCCACCACCTCGGGCTGTACAACAACCAGGCAGGGATGCGACAAAGCCGATTCGCCAATTTCGGCGAAACACTAGTACCCATCGACGTGTATTAAGAACAGTCAAGTCCGTTTCGTACGTTCGTTAAATTTCATTGAAAACTAACAAACGCAAGACAAACACACGTCGACGAGAAGTAACCAGATTTTTTTTTTTTTGCATGCTACGATATCGTGATTCGGCAAATTTGCACGCGTCCACCGCCTCGAGCTTTACAACAACCAGGCAGGGATGTGACAAAACGGTCGTCAGTTTTCTTAAAAAAAACATGTTCGTGACAAACATGCTCCTACAATTTTCGACAAGATATATATATAGGTATATATTATTTTTTTTTTACGCACGTAAGATTTCGTATTTCGACACATTTTCTCACGTTCGTTGATGCCTACAGCACAACCACCCAGCTTTGGTGTGACTACACAAAATCGTCAAATACGGCGAAAGACTAATAATTATGAATATGTACATGACATATTTGGATTATTTGAATAAAATATTATACGAATAAAAAGTACATTGGAACTAGTACGTTACGAGGAGCCAACGAACGCTCATAAACGGGTCGTCAGATAATTATTAAAATATCTATTCTTGTAAATGATCATAGAACGTAAAACCACGTACCTGACTGGTGAATTAAGGATAATGGGTCGCTAAAATGCTCATATCCGATCGCTGTCTGTCTCACGAAATCCATTGAGTGGAGAAACGATTCCATTCGTACATCTATTACAAAAGTTACTAAGTGTTAGAAAAATGTAATAAATTTTTCGATGCAAAATACTGATATTGTTAAATGTTTCAACACGAAACATTCTGCATAGATGCTCGTCAGACATATGACAATACTTTTGATATCCCATAGATCATAGTATTATTATATTATATCCCAAAGACCATAGAATTATTAAATAAAAATCATACGCAATGCGTCTACGTTTATACAACAATTTTAACCGCCATTATAAAAAAAACCATATGTTATTGACTGACGTTATATATAAGTACGCTACAATTTTGTATTTCGACATATTTCCATGCGTTCATCGCCGCCAGCTGTACAACTACCAGGCGGGGATTCGAATACGCTGAATCGCAAACTCCGTCGATAAACTAGAAGACATCGACGGCAATAACTATAAAAAATCCGATTCGAACAGTCGTCAGTTTTCATAAAAGTACATGGTCGCGGCAAGAACACGTCGACGACAATCGACAAGACTCGTAGACTCGTCGTCGGACAATTACTAAAACACCGAGTGTAGTAAATTAATACGGACCGTAAAAAATCTACATACCTGACTTGTTAACAAACGTAAACGGAGCTGCTACGTAAACTGTTCACATCCGATCGTATTCTACCCGGCGAAGTCCATCGTGCGTGGAAACGATAATTTTACTACAAGAAGTACAATTTTGAGAATTTTTAACAAATTTACCGATGCGAAATGTTGATATTGCCAACTGTTTCATTTATAGAAAATTTACATAGATTCTTGGCAGACATATGACAATACTTATAGTATCCCACAGATCATACAATGATTACATAAATATATACGAATAACATATGCACTTTCGTCTTTTTTTCGGAACGAATGCAGTTTAGCCAGTATTTTTGAACACACTGAACTTTAATAACGATTTCGGAATAGGGCGCTCACACAATGGAATTTTTGAGTTCAAACCATTCCAAAACGTGATTTTACCCAAAGTATGAAGAATCCAAACAAATCGGTATACTTATGGCATTGACGTGTAAAAAACTATTACTCTTAAATATTATATTACCTAAATGTAAAATTAACGACAGAAAACGTAATATTAATTTTTCAATGAATACCAACATGAAATTACAAAATGTGGTTAAAGATTTTCAAATGTAAAACTTCTGCGATTGTCGCATAGCATAGATTTTGACATAGAAAAACTTGTTTCTACTTCGCAAGACACTGTAGACACATTTTTAAAATAGAAAATGTTTTTAGGGGACAACTTTTCAATAGCTTCATTGTTGTTGCTTATTTCTCCGCTTAAATTATTAACAATTCATTGTTCTTGCTTATTTCTTCACTTATATTCCATGATTTTTTTTAAATTTGAGAATATCTTGGATTTTTTAACAATATTTGTGATAGTTTTGTGTTTTTAATCAACAACTTTGAATCAACTCGATAATTTCTCTAAGATAAGTGTCCCGTTTTTCTACTTGTTTGATGGTTTCTGCGATGCATTGAAAATGGGATAACATTACTACAAGTTCATTTTTTATTGAAATACCATTAAATACTATAAATTCAATAAATTAAATTAAATATATAACTTTTATGCAAATATATAGAAATATACAATTTATAGTCATTTTCACTTAAATATGCAAAATAACAAATTGAATATAGATTTATTGAACTTATAAACAAGAGTAGTACTGTCATCGTCATCGTTGTCCTACATATGGGCGTAAGTAAGTGGGTAGTTTGGGGGGTTTTAACCCCCATTTCAAAAATATTAATAAGTAAATCTATATAAGTAAAATAAAAAAATTATTTTATGCCAGCCTATTACTAATAATTGAAAGTCAAAATCCCCCATGAATAATCTATACCTACGCTCCTAGTCGTACACACGTGTTACGCCGCGTTTTATTTTGTCGAATACTTTTCAATATATTCGTTATATTATTCACCTGTTTATTATATATCATTTACCTCTTGTAAATCCAAGGTATTCAACAAGACTCTACACATTATAAAATATCAACAACTTTAATAAAAATTATTCTTAATGAATTGTAGAAGAATTATGAATTCACATAGAAATCCGGACCCTAGTAATAATACAATATAAGTTATTAATTTTTTTATTTTAACATTAAATTAGTTGTTAAATATTTTGAGCATATATAAAATATGTAACTAAAAAGTAATAACCAAAAATCAAAATATACTCGTATATAAAAAGGTGATGGTCGAAAGTTTCTTTGAAGATTTCAAGAATTTTAGAAAAAAAAAATTTGGATATTTGATATAGTGTGATATTATCAATGTCATTTGAGTGTTTGAGAGCTTATATTAAATTTTATTTTCAGATGCGAATTCTTCCCTTCAAATATTAATATGTATTATTAAAGAACATATTTCTAGATCTTACGTCATTTAAAGTGTTTAAATGAAATTTCATTGATGAATATAACTAAATTAAAAGTATATTGTTCCACTGCTGGTATAATTTCGGCTTGTGTTTAAATATGTTTAAAAAACGCTATGAGATCCTCCATAAGATAGAAATGCACGATTCTGGATCTCACAAGGTTATCATCTACTAGTCTGACTATAATTACATATATTGTTTATTTAATCTATTATAAATAAACCAATTTCCTGATTTTCGGATTTCTGGAGGGCATTTCAATTTATTTTATTGGTTTAAGATATGAAAAATATTTCTGGTAATTCTAGATCTCGTAAAGTAGTAACAATGTAATACAATAAATGTTAAACACATTTTATTTATAAGGATATGTCATCAGGTCTCAAGACCTTATTGTATATTACATTTTGGGTTAACATTCTAAAAATAAAATCTTTGGTAAATATGTTTTGCATTTTGGTAATTTTATTTATTTTTATATTGGTTTTGTTTATCAATTATGATTGCATTAATCATGAAAAATATAATTATTATTTTAGCTATCAGGTGTCAAATGTTTTTTTTTATTCATATAATAAAACATTCCTAGTTAATGTAGGCTATCCTAAATGTACATCTATGGATAATTACAGAATTAAAGGGATACTTTATAGTTATATCCTTTAAAATAAATGAAAAAAATAGCTATTGTAATTTTATAAATTTCATCTAATTAAATATTGATATTATATGGTTATGTACTTTGAAGCAAGATTCATTGTATCAAGATATACATAGATTTCATTTTGAATTACATAAGATATATTATGCATAGTAATAAATAGTAAATTGTAGGTATGTAGCACAATTTTTTTTTTAGAAATTGTCAGATTTTTTTTAATATTGTCTCCAATATTAATTACATAAGAAACATTTTATTTCGTAATAATGTGTTTAAGTATTTACAGAACTCTTATGAGATCCATCGTTATGCTCATAAAGTATAATATTAGGTTCAAATTGGCAACAGAGCATGGATCTAATAGCTGCAGTTATTTAAAATTTTGAAACACAAATAGATCTCGTATGGTAATGATTTTAGTTTACATATGGATCTCACACTATACCAAATGCATGTATATGTGTGTGTGTGTGTGTGTGTTACTTGCGAGATGGTTACTCGTGTTTCGCCGGAATTAGCAATTTAAATTTGTCACATCACCGTCGGGTTTTCATATATTGTGAGGAACTAGAAGATTTTGATGATGAACTTGAATATCGTTTTCAAATTTTGTTTGATTTTCTATGGTGTTTATGAGGCCTTCTGTCAGACAATGACTTGGATCGAGATCGTTCATGACTAAAAAATACAAATAAAATAAACAATTTTTTAAAAATTAAATAAATTTTATTTATAAAAAAATATGAATTGTTTAAAAACTATATATTATATAAACAAAATACTTATAAAAAAAATAGCTGTCTACTAAAAAAAATGATTTCTTACTTTTTCTTTTTAGATTTCATTAAATGCCTTTGACTTCTACTTCCAGACTTAGTTTCTGAAGGTGTTCTACTTCTATTTCTTTTTTAATTGGTTTCCTATTATAATACTGAAATAAAATTGCTACATATACAGTAAAACTTCCGTTAACGGTCACCTCTATGTAACGGTCAACTTATTTTGGTCCCATCAAGTTTTACGAAAATAATACATTTACACTTCTATATAGCGTGCACTCTAATTAACGGTCAAAATATAAGAATATGTCAAATGAAAAAATGTTAAATTACTTAATTTTAGAATTATTTTCGGCAATTTATCTTATTGAACATTTACGATGTCGATAACGCGATGAACATATCGTGTCTGTGACTGCATTTGGTCATGTTTCACTAGTTTTAGTGTTCAGTGTCAGTTGAAAACGTTTAAAAGTGCGTGTAGTTTTAATGGCGTCCAAACGAAAAACGAAAACTTTAACGAAAAAATCAAGCTGTTAGATTTTGACCAAAAATAAAATGTGAGTGCACGTGCCATTGCAGATAAATTTGGAATAGGGAGAACTCAAGCAACAGATTTAATAAAAAATAAAGAAACGATTTTAAAATCATCGAAATCCCATGGTAACGATCAAATGAAAACTATAAAACAGCATAAAATCGAATCAGTTAATGTAAACATTGTTATGCACAATTGGTTTTGTGCTACTCGTGCTAAAAATATTCCAATCAGTGGACCAATACTTAAAGAGAAGGTTTTACAAGTAATTAAAAAACTTGAAATTGAAATTTAAAGTTACAGAATATAAATTTAGTATTTTCACACTGTCACCCTCTAAATCAAGATATACTACAAAACTTTTAAGTTATTTACCGACAAATGATATTTAGGCGAATATTATTACAGATTGATGTAGTCAAAAACGCTGACGATCTTGCAAAAAGTATTATTGTATTAGACGCTTTAATGTGGATTAAACAGTCTGTAATGCAGATAACAACTAGTTGTGTTCCTAAATGTTTTAAAAATTCAGGTTTTGTTTAGGACCTGTAGACTTAGATAACACAGATCTCGAAAACGAAATAATCGTTGGTGAACAATTAGTTAATATGCTACCAACTCATATGCTAGGTGAAGAGTTTTTTCGGTCGACGAAAAACTGAGCACTGAAGAATATAGCACTGATATCACGTCATTCATTACTACAGATAATGACGAGGAGGAAACAAATAAAGAAACTGAAGAAATTGATAAACCTGAGTACAATGTATCAAATTATTCAGAAGTTGTCATTCAATTAAAACAATTAGCTGGTTTCACTCTTCAAAAAGGTGACATAGATATTTATAATCTATTAAAAACCGCAGAAATTCATTTTGAAAAAACTGTTCAAATAATAAAATAAATTTAAAACAAACTAATATAACTCAATTTTTTTAATTTAAATATTTTGTATTATATATAAATATGAATTACACATTTTTAAATACTTATATGAGAATTTTTTTAAATTTTAAATTATACCTACATTATAAAAAGTTATAAATACATTTTTGGTACCTATATTCATATTTGTTACTTATTTAGTATTTTATTTTTAAATTTTGCATGCACTCTATATAGCGGTCACCTGGAAGATATTTCACTACTGTTAACGGTCATCTCTGTAGGACGGTCACCTCTAAATAGCGGTCATTATTTCCGGTCCGTTCGGTGACTGTTATATGGAAGTTTTACTGTATTTCAATAAGTTATATTTTTACAAATGCTTACTTATTTGGGGTTGTTGAACCAATGTTTTCTGTAACAGTAGTTATACCGTTACTTGGCGGTACTTCAACTTCAGTTTGTATTACTAGAGTGATAATGGATACTCTTGCTTTTTCCTTGACATAATCATATTCTTTCTTTAATTTTTCCACTCGCTTTTCCAAATCTTCTGTAATAACCTGCAAATATTCTCTTGATTAAATTGTCAATCTAACCGAAAAAAAATGTATTTATATTAACACTTTTTACATATTTCTCGTTTTTTGTCATTCGTTCACAAACCAGTCTTCAATTGAACTTTTCACCCAAGTGAATGATTCAAATTATGAATGACACCGAATTATGGACCTTTGTATGAAAGACATGGCTCGTTTCACAACTAGAACGATTCAAGGTTCGGACTAGTTCAACGATTATTATTTTCGCGTCCTCCAGTGCTGTATCACAGAATAAATGAAATAATTTCTTACATTGGGTTGTGGTATTGTAACATTACAGTCGAATATAGTAATCGAAATCATTAGAACAAGAAAATTGTTGACGCTGTAAACGATCGTATTAATTTTAGATTTGAATTAATTAGTTTTCTAATTGTTATTTAAAATATTATAATTACTAATATATACAATAATATATAATATAATAATTCATATTCAATTATTAACAATTTATATAAAAACGTGAATTGTTTATTTGAGAAAAAACCATATTTACTGGCTACAATTAAACGCGTAACCAGGAAAATTTTATTTATGACACGACATAAACGAAAATCGATTAGGTGTGAAGAAGACACCAAAGTGATCGGATCACAAATAGATTTTTTTCATTTTCAATTATATAAGATGAGTATTTCATCAAACTAAACACGACATTATAACATCTATTGGAATCGTTTAACGGATTAACGATCGGTATCGTTTACCTGACAATATTATGTATAAACCTATCATTATTATTATCTATAAATTATGTCAATGATGGCATATGCGAAACCGGTAATATATACACGTAATGTGTTAAATAACGCTAATCATCCCTTGTTTTTATGCGTAATGATATTTACACGAATAGAAATGTGTTCAGATGAGTGTTTATAAGACCGACTTTCAAAACCGTGTACGCGCTTAATAGTTTATTAGATTACGCAACTGTTATGTAAGATCTGCGACACAATATAACATAAGAACGTACATTTTAGACTATTTAAAACTGCGTCATACTGCACGCACGCGCTGAGCGTGTTGTAACTAGGTTTTGGCAATGTCTCTATAATTTCATCAAGAAACAGGTAAATTAACTAGCCAAAAATGTAATAATTTTATTTTATGTAACACAAATAATGAACGCCCTTCTTGGAACTCACAATTGTCGTGAGAACTTATTGCTATGAAACTTAGTGCTATGCCAACGGTGGTGTATTCAACCAGCAGGATCTCCCAGGTTGGACAGGACTAAGCGGAAAACGACTCGACTAAGAGTTCTGGTCCGGCCCTTACTTTAATTAGTTGGGTTAGGTAAGACTGAAGGTAGCCTGCTTGAAGTAAGCAAATCCTTGCCGACCTGGCGGTTAGGTACAAAACACGGAGAGAGGCACTCTTAAAAACTCAATATGTACATATATTATATAAATATTAGTTTGTGACAATTCTGCAACTATTTTATTTGGATGTGTTGGATTTGGATTAGATTTTCGCTCTAATTTTAATTAAATAAAAATTATTTACAATAATAGCTTTTAAAAATACAAATAATAATAATTACTTTTAAGTGATGAATCCATTTCCACAAATGAAGAAGAATATGGCTCAGTTGGAGAATGAATAATGTCTGGAAACATATTTTCAGAGTTTGTTATAATAATTAACGGTTTCAAAGAATTATCTAAATAAAATGCTTTTAATAAGATATCTGTATACACACACACACATTAAGTACCTTGTTTTTTTGAGGTATCAAATATGAAACCTTGAACACATAAGAATTATCATTTGAAAATGTGTTTGAGTTGATGCTGATGGTATTAAAGACAAATCTAAAACAAAAATATTTTTAATAAGTGTGAATATTAGAGTATAATTATTAATGGTGTACTTGGTTGTGTTTTTGGAGGTGTTGGATATTTGCCCATGTTCCTAGGACACTCAAGTTCATCCTCACTGCTAGATAAATTTTTTTAAACCATTGTGCCAATATAAACCTGGATGAACAACCCTAATTTCTGTTGACCTTGGAGTTTGAAGAAGAAATCTAGCATCAAGAGGCAGATTTTTATAATCATTTTTATTATGATATCGTAATATTTTAAGTAAGCTAGTAATCGATTTTAAAGGGAGTTTTTTATAAATTGCCTACGTACATAGTTTTTCATTAATAGAAGACTCATTTAAATTATGTTAATGGTTCGGTGGGTACATTTGCAATATTTGAAGTTGATAATAAATTATTACTTTCTAAATCAAAACTAAAATTCGATGTATTACAGAAAGGACTGTTTTGTAAATTATAGTTGTTGATATTCTTTGAATTTAAAAGTGTATTATTTGTAGGTTCATTTATAATAGGATCTAAGGAAATGGGCGAATTACATAAAACAGGAAACAAAATAAGAGTCGTAATAGTAATGTCACTTGAATTATTTAAATTTTGTTCAATATTCAATTCATTTGCTATTCTTCGTCTACGTTGACGAATTGAAATATGTTTCCAATTTTTTTTGAAAATTCTAAAAAAGTATATTTGTAACCGATATTACATTATAATTATTATTCAATACGCTTAATACACTACAACATATAATAAATTATAATGAAAAAATTACTTACCGATTTTCTGACATGCTTGTGGTTAAAACGAAAAACGAAATAAGAACATGCAAACACACGAACAGACGAACAAATAATGAAATTTGATTACCGAAATCGGGTGCACGGATATTGTACTATATCTAACGTAGCTATTGTAATTACAGCGAAATTCAAGACACCGCCACACCACTGGTTTTTAAATTTATAAATAGATTATCATGGATATTAAGCCGGGGGATTCCCACGATTTGTGTAGTTGCCATATATATATATATATATACTACCATTGATGATAAATAATCAATAATACTACTCGAAAACAACAAAAATCTATTTTATTATAATGCGTAATAAATAATATTATACTATACTACTTTAGATATATATATAAGCAGGGACGTATTTAAGGAAGGGCTAAGGGACTTAGTCCCCCCATAGACCTACTTTAAGCCAAATCGACTTTAACTCAAATTGATTATTTCTCAATTTGTAATATATTACATATAATATTATAACACCAAAAATTGTTTGGGATTTAGGCCTTAGCCCCCCTTTATTACTCTTTTAAATACGCCTCGGTATATGTGTAAAACATTATGAAGAAACAGACGTAAAAATGTTTACTTTTGATTTTTATTATAGTATACCCTTAAGGAACTCCGTCAAAATACCCAGGAACTTCCTACGGGAACTCCTAGGTGGGAATTAAACGGGACAATCCTAAGGAATTCCGGTGCTATTAGGGAACGTGGGCGCCTACGCTGGCTTATAACCCGCGGGGCGTAGAAACGTTGGCGAAGGTCCAGCGTAGGGCGGCCATCAGGAGCGCCTGTGCGTACCGCACAGTCTCCCGTGACGCCGTGCAGGTCGTCGCACGGTTACCCCCTATCGACCTCCTCGCGGTCGAACGCGCTTCGGCGTACGACGCGAGGAGGGCGACACCGCCGGCAGCGGAAGGACGGCCCTCGGGAACCCCGGCGACGTCGGGTGACCCGAGAGCCGTGACGACGGACGAGTGGGCACGGAGGGTGGCGAGATGGGACGGATGACGTTTCATCTCTCCCAGCTGTTAACCGGGCACGGTTGTTTCAACCGGTTTCTCAATCGGATCGGCCGTGCTCCGGAGAGCGGGTGTTCCCGTTGCGGACCGCCCGACTCTCAGCGAGGAGGATGACGATGCGTTTCACACGCTCGTTCGCTGCGAGGCGTTCGAGTAGGCCAGAAACGACCTTACACGCGTTATAGGTCGTTTCCGGCCGCGCGATCTTGTCGCCCAAATGCTGGAGTCCTCGGTCAAATGGGAAGCGGTTGCCCTATTTGCGTCGACCGTAATGGGTCAGAATGAGGAAGCGGAGAGGGAGAGGCAGTCCCTGCAGGGGACAGCTCCATCGCGCGGCTGGAGAAGAAGAGCGGCGTTAGGTAAAAAAAAAAACCCTGTTTGCAACATGTACGAAATTCATTGATAGAAAATCAAATTTTATCTTTTTTACGGTTTCAGTCATAAGTAATGTAACTATGAATTATGTATGATTATAGAGGACAAATTTTGTGAACTTTTATTTTGTAGTCTTACTGGGTCAATTAATATCGGATTATCATCTTTTTGAGTTGCTTCACAGTTTGCTCCTTTAGATGTATATAATGAAAAAATTAATAATATATTTATACATTATTTTTAAAAATATATATATAATAAATAAATAAATAAATAATTATATATATATATATATATATATATATATATATATATATATAATTGTTTATTTAAATATACAAAAAATTCATAGAGTATTAAATAAAATATAAAACAGTTGTTGTAAGTTATTTTATTATTACTGGTTTTGACAAAAAGTCATCATCAGGTAATTTTTGAAGAAAATACAACAGAAGAATAATTTAAAAAGTGAAATTGCTTAGAAAAAATACATAGAGAAATAATATAGAGAATATTATGAATATTAAAATAAAAAGATATTTATATTATTGGAGATATGAATGATATTATTTTTATTTATTTAACAGACTAAGTAAATTGTAGCAAATGTAGGCTTTATATCTGTAATTTTACAAAACCTCAAACTTTCATCCCTGTACATAACAATTATTATTGGATACATTTATGGATATAAATACAGTTTAGTACCCATGTAAATTTTTCAAAACATATTGAAAAAAAAAAATGAAAAATTTGCATGGACACTAAATTGTATTTGTTTCATTTTTTGATAATTTGAAAGAAAAAACTACATTTTTCTTCAATGTTATAAATTTAAAATTTAAACTATTTCTTTACCTAAATTCATTATCCAAATTTCTAATCTTTCGTCATTTGAAAACCGATACATTTATAAATTTGGAAACATTCTCTCGATTTTCCATAATTTAAATACTGACACTTATTACCAGCCATTTTTAGAATATAATTATAATATAATACTAAATTAACTAAATAATAATAATAATAATAATAATAATAATAAAATAATAATAATTATAATAATAAATAAATTAATGAATAACAATTAATGTTTAATATTTACAATTTTATTTAAACAAACATTCTATTAATAGCAGGGTAGGCCACCCGACCACACATAAATCTATGGCGAGGGTACCACCTCCTTGCATCCAACTACACTAGCACTTCAAAACGGTTGCATCCAAAGAGTGGTCGCCAAATATTAACATTGCATGTGCTGTCTGTGTATTCTATAATCAATGATATTATGTTAATTACTGAATATATATTTTTAATTATTTTAAAAAAGTAAAAATTATATTTTTGTACTAATACTTGGTATTTTTTAATTTTAAAATAATTAAATTAAAATATGTTTATGCATACATAATATAAAATTGAAAATGTTGCCTAGTAAAAATTATTTATATTATATAGGGCTTGATGTCGCGACGCCAGTACCAAGTTATGGAAATCTTCCAGTAAATAATTCCACACAAAATTTTACAGTAGAAGTTCAATGAACATTAGAAGATATAACTATAGTTGTGAAAAGCAAACAATTTCTGCTCAGAGGAATAGTAGTGCTTTCTAGACCAGACAAATTAGGAGCCTCGAAATAACAACCGGTTATTATTTGTATTGAAATAACTTTTTTACATAATAATATTTATAGATAATATAACATGAATTTAATTTCTGTATTTTATAATGTCAATGAAGAAATTATCTACTAAAATTCTACTACGTTTCAAAGCCATTATTGTACAATCGGTTAATGAATAAATGTGTGAATGTATGTATTACAATCTTAATTTGAATTTTAAATAACAAACAACATACAAATATTAATACTTTATAAATTATCAGTATATTGAAATTATAACTTAATTTCTATACTACATGCATTTTAAGCTGTTGATTGTTTTTCATTTTCATTTTCATTTTTCTCTTCTTTGTTTTTATTTGGATCGTCTGGTTTCATGGCTGGGAAGAATAATACTTCCTACAAATTGTAACTGAATTAGTGATCAATTTATATATTAAATAATGTTAACACTTATTTAGAAAACAAAATTTTGTATTTTAATTAAGTCTTACAAAACATTTTGAATAACATTCAAAAATTAGTTTAACACAAACATTTAACTTACTTTGATGTTATTCGAGTCTGTTAAGAACATTGTTAAACGATCAATACCAAGACCCCATCCAGCCGTAGGAGGTAAACCATATTCTAATGACGTACAGAAGTTTTCATCAATCAACTGTGCTTCATCATCACCCGCTGCTTTATCCTATGAAAAACAAATATGTATAATACAAAACAATATTAATTATAATAATGTAGTATTGACTAACCTTTGCTTGTTGCTCGAATCGTTCTCTCTGAATCATAGGATCATTCAGTTCAGTGTAAGCATTACATATTTCTTTTTTCATAACAAATAACTCAAATCGTTCTGTTAAACCAGGTATTGTTCGGTGCCATTTAGCTAAAGGCGACATTACTTGTGGATGGTCACATATAAATGTTGGATTTATGCATTTTTCTTCAAGAAATTCACCCACAAGCTTTAAATCATAAGTTTATAATACTATTTTTTTTTATACTCTATATTTGTGTATAATTTTACCTTGTCTAATAATCTAGCAGAAGTTCTAGGAGGTGGGCACTCAATTCCATGTTTTAAGCAAAGGTCTTCAAGTAATTTATTTGATTCGTTTGAAGCTAGTTCTGTAGGACTGGGGAGCTTAACTGACAGAATTTCTTCCAAAGCTGGAAACATATAAATTCTCTTGAACGGTGGGGTGAAATCTATTTCGACTGATTCAGTGTCAGCTTCCGCACCATCAGGATGATATTTTATTTTATACGTGCCAAAAATACTATTTACAAGACCTACAACAATATTTCTATTTAGTACATATAATTTTACATACATTTTCTATTTTCAATTACCAGATAAAAGATCTTCTGTAATTCTCATAAGATCATTGTAATCTGCATATGCCATATAAAATTCACAAGTGGTGAATTCAGGATTGTGAGTCATATCTATCGCTTCATTACGGAACTGTCTGCCGATTTCATACACGCGGTCAATTCCTCCAACTACAAGCATCTGCAAAATTATTCAAATTAATATATATATACACACCAAAGATTAAAAATAAAATGTGTAACAAAAATTACTTTATGATAAAGTTCAGGTGCCACTCTCATAAACAAATCCATATTCAGATCGTTGTGATGTGTAACGAATGGTTTTGCAGTCGCTCCACCAGCAATCATATTCATCATTGGAGTTTCAACTTCAAGGAATCCCAAATTATCCAAAAACCGACGAACATAGGATATTATTTTCGCTCTTACGATGAATTTGTTACGCATATGTTCATTAATGATCAAATCTAAATAACGTTGTCTAAATCGAGTCTCCTTGTCTTTTAGACCATAATGCAGATGAGGTAACATGTGTAAACAAGGAGTCAGCAATTTTATGTTTTTAGGAAAGATGGATAATTCCCCTTTTTTGGTTTTTCCTGGACTGCCTGTGACACCAATAATATCACCACGTCTTACTTTTGATGTGTCCGCAAAGAAGCTCTCTTCAGTTGCATATTGTTTAGCATTTGCCATCACTTGGATTTTAACACCTTCTCCACGCAGATCATAAAATATTAATTTAGGTCCTGATTCACGAATGGCATGAACACGACCTGAAACAAATATATAACTGTTCTATTATGTTGGCAAGCCGTTTTTATATTCACAAGGACATTTTAAATAAAAAATTATTTAAAATAACCATTTTTTATATGGAAACAATATTTTATAGGACTACTAAATGCAGATATCACAGATAACCCAACGAGAAAGGAAAACAAGTATAGAGCCAAACCAATGATATGTGAAGTGACGCAAGAAGAAACTTATAAAGCAATAATTAGTCTTAAAAATTGGAAAGCACCAGGATCAGACAAAATACTAGCTGAGCTCATTATGTATGATGGAAAAGAGATGTTTTACTTCATGTTTAGGTTATGCCAAAAGATTTGGAACAACGAACACTTACTGAAAATCTGGAATGAAGCTATAATTATACCAATACATAAAAAAGGCGATAAGACAAACTATGGAAACTATAGAAGAATATCTCTCCTTAACTCAGTTTACAAAGTGTTTACGAAGATACTATTAAATTGACTAACACCATACATGGAAGGAAACTTAGGAAGCTACCAGTGTGGTTTCTGAGCAGGAATGTCAACAATCAGGCAGTTGTCAGTTATAGGTCAAATAATAGAAAAAAGTATGAATATCCCCAAAACATCTGGCAACTATTTGTTGATTTAAAAAAGGTCTATTACAGTGTACATAGATAAAGCCTTTATAATATAATGGAGGATTACGGGGTCCCAAGGAAACTTGTAGCGCTGACAAAAATGTGCAAGGAAGATACACAGTATCGAATAAGGGTAGAACAATGTCTAAAGCCTTTGAAGCAGGGAGATTCACTTTCATATACTTTATTCAATTTAGCTTTGGAAAAAGCCATAAGGGAAATGTAAATGGAAACTACTGGAATAAAGATCGGCCAATAGCGTATACGAGTGCTTGGATTTGCGGATGATTCAAATATCCTAAAAAACTACATAGAAGATACGGAAAGAGCAGTCAAGTGCTTGAGTAAGCAACCAGTAAGATAAGATTGAAAATCAATATAAATGAAATGAAAACAATGAAACTGCTAGATAATGGAGACAACACCAATACAAGATCATTCACTTTTGAAAAAGTAAATGAATTTAGGTACCTAGGTGCTATCAAAAAGAATTTCAAATAAAACCAAACAATTTGATTTTGATAATCAATAATGTATTCATTGTAAAAATAACATAATGAAATGTCAAAGTATGGTTTTTAAAAGAAATATTCTTAAGTTTTTTATATCATATTTAACATTTCAATGATAATACATAAAATTTATTTTACTATCCAGAATATTTTAGTTAAAAATGATATATTAAACATACCCGCAACACTATATTGTTCATCATATAAAATTTGAGTTTCTGCCAAAGAATTGAATTTTCCAATAAATTCTTCTAAAGATATGCTCACATTAAATTTGTGTGGATAAGGTTCTTCACCATCTTTTTTCATCTGGGCAATAGCTTGTAAACGTAAACGGAAGAATTCCTATAAATTAATTTTTTTAATTAACAAAAAATATTTATATTAATACGATCTACTTTTACATTAGGACTGATGTCAGCAGATTTAGTAGCATCAGACACTTCGGTTTCTCTTTTTACTACAGGCTGTTTTTTCGAAGCATTAGCGTCTTTCTCTAGTTTCTCCTTAGCTTTCTGTTCAGCTTTTAATCTCCGTTTAAGCTCACTAAAAAATATATATATATATATAATAAACATAGATTACATAAATATTTTGGCTGGATACAGAGTGAACATATAAATATTTTCGTTACACTACCAATATTGTATAGGTGTTTAATTAGATGACATATCATTAAATAAGTTAATGATAAAATGATTTATAGGTTTAGGGATTTGAATTAAAGTATTATTCAAATGATGTTTATTATCGCATATTTCAATTCAAATAATACTTGTAGGTATTTAAAAAAAAAAATTATTTCAAAAAATATATATGTTTCTCAATTCATGTGATTAATTATTACTAGCAGGATCTCTATGAATTGTTAACACCGTACAATGCATACACTTAAACTAATGATTTTTCAAAAACTGAAATGTCAAGAATCATGTGCAAATTGACAAAAACTGTTTTAATATAAATTAAGTACCATACAGTAAGTATTGATATTTATTAACAATATCAATTTTTTGTAATATTCACTCCGATACCAGTTGTCAGACGAATTGCTACCGTACCTTTGTGCTCGACAAGATGTATATAATAACCTTGTTTGGAATACAGACTTTTTTGCCCATCCATTGATAAATACACTCATTTTGAACAATTATTAATTATAAATCGTTATCTAATTATGATCTCTGTTTAATCATTTTTAAATAATAAAACGTAAGGGATGAAGATATCTAGGGGGAAAATAATTTTAGTCTGATACGTCACACGTCTTTCTTCGTACCTACTAAGCGTTCGTTCTAATTAAAATATCACAATAAACTTTATACGTACTTCTTGGATAACGGAGCCTCAGTACCTTCCATTTTTAACAAACTGAAAATACCCAAATTATTTTATTTACTAGATGGTAAATTTCAAAACAAAACTCGTCAGCGCTCTCGAAGTAAGCAAATTTTAAAAGCTAATCGAGAAGTTAGGTTATGTGTGTTGTAAATATTTTGCCGGAGTAAAAATAAATTGAAAAAAAAATCGATTGTGCGGTTTTAGTTATAGTCGACAAAAATGTCAAACGCTTAAAGAAAACGTTCACGAACAACGGGAATAACTCAAAACTATGTGCTCGAAACTCTAGTCCCGTGTGGTTCAGCGAATACTTTACTACGCATTTGTAATTTTTGAACGTTCCAAAGTACTAAATATCGAATCGATTGTTTGTTTATTTATTTTAATGTTTTTGAAGTGTATTGATAACAACGATAAACGCGTATCACGTTTCAGATATCTCACACGATATTGCCCACGGTTTTAGATTTTGCACGTTTTGCGTATTGTTAACGTGATTCCATGTTAACGTTACTGCGTACGGTATTGACGGTGTTGTGATTTACGTTCTTTGTTTGCCGATTTATCAGAGTCCGTTCCGTGTTTTTTTCATCATTTTTCGTTGCTGTCGACGATACCAATAAATCGTTTCACCACGATAAAAATGGACATTGCTAGAAAACAGTTATATACCATGAAAGTCACTTACGCGCGACTGATCGAAACGGTAAAATACTTAATTATGTGCAATACTAATACGTGTTCGGTAACTATTGGTTTAGAGTACTCCTACCATTTGCGTTTTCACCAGTTGTACGCATGTAATGGTTTGGAATCGCCGATGGTGTGAAATGTATGCCCGTGTTTATTTTATATCTGTACCATGGATACAATGGTGTGTATAATATTTAACGGATTTTCCGGCGTGACTGTCCATCCTGAAATTGATTCGTCTAACACGCGTAAACCTCCAAAACCATATTAAAAATCCAATATCTCAGTACTTACCGTTGACGTATCGTGTATGAAATTAGTTTTCGATCAATTTAAATGTGTGTTATTGATTGCTCCGCAGGTAAAAAGACACAAATATGATCTTGCCAACAATTTCAATCAAGATATTGAACGTCTCAAGTTCGAACAAGAATCCTTGAAAGCACAAATTGAAGACGAATTGGAAAAACTTATAGCGTTAAAGATTAAAAATGGATCTGTAAGTTAATCATTATTCTTTTATCGAAACCTTGACTTGTTCTTAGACACGATTTAATAGGTATTAAATTTTTATTATGATAACTAACAATACAAAGTATAACGTTCATGAATTTGTACATGTAAGTATAATGTAAAAGCGCATCCACAAACTAATTTTTAATTTAAATTTCTTCTTACCTATAATATTAATATTGTCTAGATTAAACAATATATTTTCAATCACAGCTTGAATTTTATTAAAAACATTATTACTTTCTTAGTTATGTATAGTTGTTGATTAAAACATTCGGAATGAAACCAAGTATTATAATTTATCAGACTTGTTAATTTTGTTCTAGAAAATATGTTTTGTTATTGTATTTAATTGTATGCGTACATTAATGTAGCAGACAAAAATGCAACCCCATAAAACGAATCAATTTTAACTCCAACAAAAGATTTGAATTCATTAACATTTTTTCTAAATTATTGTAAATGTAATAGAGTTTTGATTAAATGTTTAACTTTTTTTTTTAGTTTACTAGAATAAATGTTTAACAATGTAAAAATTAACAACACTTCAATTCAAATATCAAAAATCAATTTCTACAGTAACCTAGAAAAGAGGCTAATGCGTTCAAATCATTTTCTCAATGAAATTTGGTTCATATTAAGTGATTGAATTTTTGTTCAGTTTTTATGTCTAAAATAGTACAATAAATACACAGTTTCTAATGCCTTTAAAAAAAGGATCTTATTTTGTTTAGATATAGTTATTATTTATCTCATCTGGATATTTGGTATAATGATTTTATGACTGTAGTCGTTAGGGTTCTACAATTATTTTATTGAAAATAATGTTAGTATGGTATACTCTAAAAAAAATATTAAATATTATATTATTATATGTACAGAATATTTATTGTAAAATGCCAATACATATTATGTTCTAGTCCTGGGTATGTTTTGAACAAGTTTTAAAATTTTTAATATATAATATAGAAAACAATGTTTTTTTTTTGAAGTATAATATTATACAGATTTATTTTATTATCAAATAACTAATAAGTTTTACAACAACTTAATCTGTTTGTAGAGTATTGAAATAAATGTAGAAAGTTCCAATGTTGATGTTAATCAAAAAGAATTTCAAACGGAGAAACCGGTTGAAAATGCAAATATTGATATTAAGCAGGACAAAGATGTTTCTAAACCTAAAAAAAAACACATGAAAAGTAATCCTGGTCAGCTTGACAATATAGTTAAATGTGCATTATTTTTATTGAATTAGAATTTAATGTATTAATATATTTTTTTAGCTGTTGCTGCAAAAAGTACTGTTACTACACCAGTTGATTTTGGACGTTTAGATTTACGTGTTGGTAAAATTCTAAATGTTTCAAAACATCCCAATGCTGATGCTCTATATGTAGAAACTATAGATGTTGGAGAAGAAAAAACAAGAAATGTCGTATGTACACTGTACATAAAAAAAATTTTTTTTCTGTTTTTCAATTATTCAATGAGATTTAATTTATTCATTTTGTAACTTCTATGTTTTAAAACTAGATGTACTCTTATTCTTTTTTTAAAAAAAAAGAATGTTTGTATAAACATAACACTGACATTTACTTTGCACATTTATATAACAGCAATATTTAGTGCAATATGTATTGAATTGTTGAAATTGGTCATATAAAGTATTTTAAGATAAAAATACCATCTATATTCTCTTATAGATTTTTTTCTTCAAAATTAAAAAAAAATAAGTTAAGTATTCATATTCCCAAATAGTTTATTTTGATAAGATGTATATCACTATAAATTACAATATTTAAAAAAACTCACAAGAGACCATGATTATTTTTTCATCATTAAATTTAGTTATAGGTGTTTTTTCTGCAATTTTAACATTAACATTACAATACAAGTTCTACAAAATTTGATTTTGTATAAATTTCCTGTTGGTTAAATGGAACCAGTAAATGTCAATGTTCAGGTCTCTTTAATTTTTTTTTTAAACAAATTTAAACAATAAAATTTGATATTGTTTTTAGGTGAGTGGATTGGTGAAATTCGTCCCACTGGAGGCGATGTCTAATCGTATGGTTATACTGCTGTGCAATTTAAAACCGTCTAAAATTCGAGGTGTTTTGTCTGAGGCAATGGTGATGTGTGCTAGTTCTCCAGAAAATGTAGAAATATTAGAACCGCCACCGGGCTCTGTGCCGGGTGATTGTGTAAATATAGAAGGATATACTAGATCACCAGATAAAGTATTGAAAGTATTTGAAGAGATTGCACAGGATTTAAAAACCGATGAAAATTTGCATGCCACTTATAAAGGAATCCCTTGGACAGTATCTGATAAAGGAATTGTTATGGCAAAATCTTTAAAAAATGTGAAAATTAAATAATTTACTACCAATTCAGATAATTTAAACTGTGCTTTTTTTCATATTGTTTCATTAGCATATAAATGAATTTATATTTATGTACCATTGTAACATGAATAATATTTTATTATTTTGTTTTATAGGTTAATTCTAAAAAACAAATTAATATACTTTTTTATTTATATATTCATTTGAAACTGTTTATTTGCTCAATCCAGTATGATTTCATTAATTATGTTTGTAATCGCATCAATATGTTTTTAATGAAATGATCATTTATGTGTGTCTCTCTCGTCATGTTTTATTTGAGTTGGCCAAACGCAGAAACGCAACGTACGAAAATATACATGTGATATTTAATAATTCTTAGTTTAATAAACAACGTTTCTGTGGAAGATCGGTCTGTAATCCCATTTTACTGATTTCTTTAATTTCAGACATGCTGTAAATTAGTCAAAAATGTATTGTTACATGATAAAAAATCATATTTATTATAATGATGACGATTTCACTGAAAGTTAATTAAGTATGACTATTATTGGTTGCTTATATATTATGCGCAATAATGTTTCTCAAATTTTTGCTCGCAGAGTTACAAAAACCAAAATTTGTCAATTTTAAATAGCAGCTTGTAAAGAACGATGTCTGAGTGATTTATTTGTTGTTTTCAAAATAGACACAAAAAACATTATTATATTGTCAAAGCAAATAGCTCATTAGATATTATTTATTTGTTAATAACAATTAATTTTTGAATTTATGCATCATACATATGCACACACGCACACGCATATATATATATATATATATATATATATCAGAGGTGAACCAAGAGGAGGATTTAGGGTTTAACCCCATCCAGAAATTTAGAATGATTTATAAAATGTGTGCTTGTTTTTGAATTATATGTACTTTACATGAAAGTAATACGACCAATGAACATTTAATATTATTTACGTATTAACTATTAACGTTGGAAATTTGGAATTTTCAGAAATATTGGCTATCTTTTATTGAATATTATTCACTTTGTGTACAATATGTTTATTCCATTACGTTTATCGTATTTAATCGTTGCGATTTACCACATAATATACATATGAATTATTGAACTGTGTATTATTTAATCATTATATCTTTGACTATTGTGGATTATACACATTTGGACAGTTTTGTTAAAATGAGTTCTGGTTCGATTTTAAAGTTTTTTAAACCAAAAAATACAATCACCGTTTCAACGACTTTAAATTCTGATCCTGATGAATCATCCGTGGGTAGTTTACCAATAAAAGAGCAAAAACTTAATGAGTCACAATCAACTGCAAATTATAATATGAGTTTTATCCATTGATTTTATAAAATCAAAATTCTACCAGAAAGAGTGTTTCGATCGTTAAAGTCATATCTTGTTTCCGATAGCAAATAACATCTAGCTGGTACTTTGGAGAGGTCATTTTTCGATTTCCTCAAAAACGTCTAGAAAAAAAAATTCAAATACTACCGAAAAATTATGTAAAAATGGTATAAACGTGATTTTATTTTATTAAACGATTATCGTTATTTCTTCGTAATTTTGAAACTAACGGTTGTAAAAACTTAACTTTGTCGTAGCCAAAAAACAATATGTACTGTGCGATTTCGAATATTTCCGAACAACCGGGGTCGTGTTGTTCGAATAGGACTTGAACTTTTGTCGAACCGTTGTCGAAATGATAAAGCGCCGAAATTCCCGGCGAACAAAAAATGACGTCTGGTTAACCTATATACGTATGTCGACGATATACAATTTTTTTTTTTTTATTATATCTAACGTCGATGTACGTGTAAATGCTGTTAATGGCATTACGCACAACCTAATTTAATACGCGCGGCCAGGCAGCCTTTAAAGTTTAAACGTATTCTTTATATATATATATATATATATTGCGTATATGTATTAGAACGTGTCGTGTTTCAATCTACAGGCGAATAAGTGTACTCGGTAACCTCATACCGCTCGGGTATGTTTTATTCGAAGAAAACGTGTATAAATATAATTTTTTATCGATTCGGCTTAAATATATATGCTATATTTCCCGCAAGGTCCACCTCCCCCAGGCCAGCAGACGGGATTGTCCCGCGGACGGCCGACGGGAGACCCGTGGTCGGCGGCCACTTATTGAGTATTCGCGACTATCCTTGCGACAAGGATGTTCCGTGCTCCGCCACCTGCGGACACGCCGTAGAGTTGCTTAGGTCCGTGCACGGCCATGACTTACCCGGGCAGGGAACGCGACGCCCGGATACCACATATCGCACGGGTCTTTGGAATATGCAAACTTGGTTTTTTTACAGTAGTATACTGGGCCAAGAAATCATAACAGCCCGACCTTTTGCACAATTGAATACTAAATCAACTGGCCTAGTATAATTGATAATTGTTTCGGAATTCCCGAATCTATGTTATTATTTCGTTGTTTTATCGGCGATGATAAATCGCTCGTCAGTTGGTTCACTTCTTTATTGTCGAGTGTACAAAATTGTACATCCCTCGTGAACACGTGACTTTCACTTTGGATCGAGAAGTTGTTAAATAATTGAGTTAATCGAGAATGGCCAGGTACGATCGCCGAGAAGTGCGGAATAGGTAAATCGACTGTTGGTGACATAAAGAAAAACAAAGAGAAAATTATAAAGTTTGTGTGTACAACTAAACGCGGTCGTGGCACATCAAAAATCGAGTGTACTATTAAAAAAAAAAAATTTAACGATTTCTTTTTGCTTATACATAAATATGTACGTGCGTAGTACATATTTGTAAATAGTTAAATCCTGTACTTGATATATATATATATATTTTTTTTTGTAATTTGTTAAATTTAACAAATAAATGTGGTGACAAAATTTTTTAGGCGTTTGAGGTAGGTACTCCTAAAAAACATCCAGTTTTTAGACAACACTCGGTCTGAAACCGTCCCGACCATCGTCGAGACTCTTCTGCCGTACATCGGAATCGATATGTGCTCGATCGGTACTTCTGTAGCCATATAACCGCCGCACCATATGCGACACAAACTATCATTGTGAAATTCACGTTTTCGTTATATTACATGGTTTTTTTAGGGAAGGATTATTGTACATTTTTTTGGATTAATAAAAGAATATCTAAATATATATTCAAACACAGCTGAATGTTTATTTCGTCTTAAAAGATAATACGTGTTAGTAGCAATTTCGCGCGGGATTTATTCCGTACGCCGCGCACACCTTATATCTGTAATCAGGGGCGAACGCAAATTTTTTTGGGGGGAGGGGGGTTTGAAAAAATATCAATACAAGTAAATAATATTCGGCCAATTTTGAAAGTTGTATTAATGATTAACGATTCTAAAGATTTTTTGAATATAGTTGAAATAACGTACGTCTGAAATTTGAAAATTTATTTTCCCAAATATAATATAAAGTTACATATTGATTTTTGGTAAATATTTCAAGTTTCTACAGCCATTACTATCAAAATTACGAAGAAATAACGATAATCGTTTTCATCAAAATCTCGTTTATACCACTTTTATGTAATTTTTAGGTAGGTTTTGAATTTTTTTTTCTAGACGCTTTTGAGAAAATTAAAAAATGACCTCTCTAAAGTACCAGCTAGATGTTATTTACTATCGGAAACAAGATATGACTGTAACGATCGAAACCAGTGACGGTCAAATGATTTATTCACAACGGGGGGGGGGGGGGGGGTCTGATTTTTCAACATGAACTTTGATCATTGAAAACATTAGTCATAATTTAAGTATATAAGTTCACTTTATTAAATAATTTTACTAATATTAAATTATTAAATCTATTATTTTTTGCCAATTCATACAATACTTCATCTATGGCAGGGACGAATGCAGTACAAAATTTGTGAATAGTTTTATCAGATTATTGTAAACAAAAATTATCTACTTTAATATAATTTTTTTTATTACTATTAAATAGGTAATAAACGGCATACTGTTAAAACTAATACATAATAACAAAAAGATCATGGGGTAGAGCTGATAGAATTTTGATATTATAAAATCAATGGATAAAATTCCCATTATAATTTGCAGTTGATTGTGACTCATCAAGTTGTTGCTGTTTTATTGGTAAACTACTCACAGATGATTCATCAGGATCAGAATTTAAAGTCATTGAAACGTTGGTTGTGTTTTTCGGTTTAAAGAACTTTAAAATCGAACCAGAACTTTTTTTAACAAAACTGTCCAAATGTATATAATCCACAATAGTCGAAGATATAATTGATTAAATAACTCAACACAGTTCAATAACTCACATGTATATTATGTGATAAATCGCAATGATTAAACAACGATTAAATACGATATTCAGTAATGGAATAAACGTATTGTACACAAAGTGAATAATATTCAATAACAGATAGACAATATTTCCGAAAATTCCAAATTTTCAACGTTAATAGTTAATACGTAAATAATAATAAATGTTCATTGGTCGTATTACTTTCATGTAAAGTAATTCAAAATCAAGTACATGTTTTTATATATTATCCTAAATTGGTGGGGGGGGGGGGGGTAACCCCAAACCTCCTTCCTTCTTCTGCATTCGCAGACCAAACACATCCCGGCGAAAGTGGAGATTTCTTAATCAAAAAAGTTAAAACTCGTAATTGAGGCCATGCGAACTAATAATAACTATATATTACAACGCGAAAAATAAAATAATGATTAGCGGAGAACAATAACGGTCATTGGCGAGTTCAACAACTGCGGCTCGCGTGTGAACCGATTAAGTCGTTAATATTGATAGAATTACGTTATTTAAAATGTTTTTTTAAAAATCCAAGCTCCTCTATACCGAAAAAAATTAGATTGGATTTTCCTAAAGAAAAAAGAAAAACGTTACAATTGGATGTAGACCAGTCAATCATTGTAGGACTTCGATCCACGTTCCACGTTTCTCCCCCGAAAGTGCATCGCGTCCACGTTTACTGGATAAAAAAGTAGTTCTAAAAAAAAAAAATACATATTAATTATTTTGTTTATTATTCTTATTACTTATTACTCTATTTTTCATAATGAAGCGTGTGTAAAGTGTGCGCTCGTTTCATGCTATGGTTGATACATAACAGCACCGAATCGTATGACGTTTTCCGGGCGATTTTCTGGATTTATAATACTTAGTGGTTTATGTTTATACAATTTGAAAAATATTTAGTTCTTAGAACCTATATAATTGAAAAAATTTCTCTCGACTCACCAAAAATTGACTCGTGACACACAGTTTGAGAAACGCTGATGTAGACCATCAAACACAATTTAAATTTATATACTTACATGACTAGCAAATTAATTTGATTATTTTTTTATATTTATTTTTTTTTTCGAATTTGTTTAATTAAAATGATATGTCGAGTTTGACAGTTCAAACTTTAGAATTTCTTTTTCGTTCGAATTATTTTTTGACAATTTGTGTTTTTCACATAACTTTTTTTTAAAATCGTGGCAATTTTTTTTTTTTCAGATGTGTTTTTAATGTTTGAAACGATGGTGCAATCAGAATTATTCTGTGAACTCAATTTCGATATTGTGACGATACAAAGTTTAACTTCAAATGTAAGTTTAATGTTCAACATCTGATTACACTATCTTGTTCAGCACTAATCAAATATTATACCAACTAAATAAATTACTGTTTTGAACGTTTCACTGCAGAAATGTTGGGATAAATCAATTTTTCTCTTATATTCGTATAACTCGCAAAGTAAGAAAAACTAAAAAGTTTTCAAAAACATTTGAATTTAGCACTTGAAAACACGCATTTCGAATGGGGAAAAAATAAATATTTCGTTTCGGTACTAAACTGTATGTTTATGGCAAGTATGTCAAATGTGTTGACCAAACATACACTACTGGTTTGGCCTGGCTGGTTTGAGTAATCACCGTAACACAATCAGTACCTGTATAAATTACATGAACCATATAATGTACGGGTATGCACATAATATCGCTTTATCTACACCAGTACATCTTTGATAATAAACATATCGAACGTCGAATTTACAAACGACAATAGAACAAAATATCTAGGTAAGCAAATTGCTATAATTTGTTTGGAAGAAAAATTGTTCGTTTTTCTATAACTTTACACCCAGTGTATTCATTGTAGAATTTTTGTTTATGATAAGTTAACCTTTTTAATTTAAAAATGAATTATATATATATATATATATATATATATATATATATATATATATATAATATATATATATATATATAATATAATAATATATATATAATATATATATGTATATATATGAATCGCTAAATGTTTAAAGGGGACTTCCAAAATTTTCAAATTTTACCAAAAATAGGAAAAATTCGTCTAGGTTACCAAAAAAATACATGTAAAAAAATGTATTAATTATATTTACGCTAGTGGTATAAACATTGTTATTATCAACTCAACAACTCTTTTTAACATCAAATGATGGCACTATCTATCAACTATAAAAATATGCAAAATAATTATTTTCAAAAAAAAAATGCAGAAATTACTCATTCAAATATATTATTTTGCATAGTTTTTTTCATTTATTATTTTATATGAAATTGTTTTTTTTTGTTTTTTGTTTACTTTATATGTTATACGTTAGCGAATAAAACCATATACTGTATAATGATGGTAAAAATCTGTAAGTTGTAGGAATCCTCTTTATGATTTAATTTTCGTCAATTTTCTTCGTACCGGTGATGAGGTGTGTGATTTAGGTTTTTTATTTTCAGCACACTTATTACCTTCGAGAGGTTTATCATTTCTAAATGACATTATAGTTATAAATATATCGCGCACTTGCGTACGCGCAGAGGTACTTACAAGAGATGCTTTAACCTCATTTAAAATGATGAAAATATTTCCGTTTTAAGTATAGGAGGAAGCGTTTAACAGGGAAACTAAAATGTACTCTATCTTCACCGGTCATCAAAGTGTGTTCATTTTACAATAGGATGTATTTTCGTTGCGGGACCTTTCAGTCGAGTAATGATCGTGTGGGCTGCAGGCTCAACGCATTAAGAGTCAAACAACACTTAAATCTCGAATCGCATCAAAACGATTGTCATGACTCGTGTGATAATGGCGTACGATAAAATCCGAATAATTTGCATCTACAGATTCGTACAGACGTCGTGAAACGTGATGTTATCATGTTAATTATTATTATTATTATTATTCATTGTATCCTATCATCTCAAATTATCAATATTATTAATTTATAATTTGTATGTTATAATATTAGATTGCCAACAATTTGCAAACTATATTATTTCGAAGCTAACCACGTAGTAATAACTCCAAAGAATAAATTGGAAAAAAAAACACGACGTAAGTTTTTTTTAGTTAACTAAGTAAAGAATAGTTCTTTTGTTCGTATAATTGAGCGATTAAGTACTTTCAAAAGGTAAAAAAAAAAAATGTGTGCGGGTATAATATACATGTGTGACCGACTTATATTGTTTACATACATTTGTAGCGTTATAAATTGACGTTGCGATTTTTCCGCAATTGATGTGTAAATCGAAACGATTTGTTTTTATAATTACGTTTGAAATAGTTTTTTAAACAGGTAAATATATATAAATAATATACGCTGGTGAACGAATGTGAAGATAAATTTGGTACCTAAAATAATATACGTAGGTAGAGCGTATTGCGGTGCCTTGCGTTTTGTTATTCCATTTCCATGAACTTAAAAAGCATAATTTAAAATCTATGCCGACGTTGTAAACGTGACGGGATTTACGTATTAGGCAACAATGACAATAATTTGTTCTCATTGTTCGACATTGATACACTAACTATACACATTGTATTCCCGTCAGTTTTAGAAAGTGTTGCAATATTTTTCATTTAGGAGCCTCCGTTTGACATCTATACTGTATATATATGTATGTATATGACGATTAAGAATTCTAGAAAGAAAAAAGAAGAAAAAACACAATCACATATCGCTATAGAATTATATTTTGCTCAATTATTTTCCTACATTACGTGAACACGAGTGACATTATCCGAAAAATTGTACAGTTTTCCAAATGTGTGATATTAATGTATATATATTGAGAACCCCTTGTTTCAATATTAAGCCGGTAATATAATAATATATATAATATAATATTGACACAATGTAAATGCTTCGTAAGCACTATAAGCACTGTCGTCGTCATCGTCCGTCCGGTTAATCAGTAGAGTATCGATACGTTTACACAGTAGATGTTAGGTTAAGCTAGTTAGTAATGAATAAAATCCCTTATAACGATTCAACTACGACTCACAAAAAAAATACTCTTCAGTGATATGAAGAAGTGCGTGTATTTCCTTACCCTGGTAAGGGTACCCACTGGCAAACATAATGACCTATACAGGAAAACAACCTATACGGGACATAACATAAATACGTATTTGATTTCTACATACAATTGATGTTATTCGAAAAGAAATTCATCGAAAACGTGTCGACAACAGATTGGAAATGTGAAAAAACCGAACGATTCCTAAAACGTGCGTGTGTTATAATAATCGTGAGCTGCGCAGCCGTCCCAAAAATATTTGTTTCGTAACAGTTCGTAGTCGAAACACATTATATATACATGTATATGTATATATGTACAGGCGTAGAGCGCAGAGGCGAACGTGCACGGCGTGCATACGAATTGCCTTTCGTCGTCGTCGGGTTCTGCTTCCGCAGGTATACGCATACACGTATATATGTATATATATATATATATATATTTAGAGAGATATTGTGCTAATTCGTACACGAATTCCTTTCCGAAACCTATTCGAGACGATTATCAATGAAATTCCATCGTCGCCATCGACGGCGCGTCTACATCATATTGTTCTATGCAGGCCGGGCGCACTAACCGTGTTTTACGAGAGTGGCGCATTTTTTAATGTAACAATGTCGTCCGTCGTCCCGGACAAAGAACACTGCTGTCGGCCCGTCCACGTTTTTATGGTTTACAAAAAAACAGAATGTACATGATATGTATATATAAAACGTGTTTTCCCAAATTCAGCAGCAGAGCCACGACGACGTGTCCGTCCGGTCGATCGAAAACATCTTTTTCGATTGTTAAACGACGGCGCGCGTGATACCATGTCGATGGCACGAGTTTCGGCGCGTTCCGTTCGTTTTGCCCACCGAAATTTGTGGCGTCAACAACACCGGATCCTACGTCGATCACTCCGTTGTAAATTCACCGGCACGCCGATCGTGTTTCATAATCGTTTCCACGATCTCGCCAACGTGATAATACGTTACCGTGTATTATTGTTCCATTAACATTCATCGGACCGTGCGAGAACAATTGTCGGCCGGGTATGACATACGAATGAATATATTCGGTGTAGATTTATTTCCCTGGGACAAAGCAAAGCCCCGTAGCAATGATATTATATATATATACGTATACATACAGTTTTGTTTAATGTACACGGATAAATTGTATCACGGTGTCATCGATTATACCGTCTGCACACACCTACATTACCTAAATATTTTTTTTTCATATGGACATTACTTCCGAGTCCCTCGCATAGTTTATTTTTAAGTTATAAAAATACACAAATATAAATAGAAATACTGAAAGATACTAAGGTATCCTGTACACAAGTATTTCTTCACACGGCGATCGAGGGGTTCTATCCCCTCTATGTTGGCCTACAGCCTATAACAAATCTTAGCGTGATTAATTCTATGACCTCTTGCTCCTGCTTCATGTCCGTGCGCGTTCGGTGCACCTAGTGAATTGGTTCCCGAAGAACGGCATTACGTTGGCGCCTGTGTAGAGACTCACAACAGGCTTCCTGTCGCTTGTCCCGCCGTGTCGCCTTGTATGACGTTCCCCGAGTGCCATGGACATTTCCGCTTCTTCGTCCTTGATCTGCTCAGTCCGACTGCTTACCTGTCAAAACATATCTTGTCCTAATCCTATCCTATTCATCCCGCCAGCCTGACGCTCTCTCACATCCTGCTCCATCCGTCCGAGAATGGATATCACCATCGTGTGGAACTTCTATCTCAGACGCGACGCGGCCTCTCTGATTCTCATGCTCGCGACCGGATCTTCGTCGAATGTCGGAGCGTCCCTGAGACCACGGAGAATGTCCTCGACGTCAGCGGTCTGACCTCTCTGTCTCCCAACATCCTGTTCACGACTAGCCGATGTTCTCGCCAGTGAACGCAGTAGAATACGGTGTGCTCGGCCGTGTCTGACGGGTCCTGGCAATAGAGGTACCTCGCGTCCGGTGCTCGCTTCATACGGTGAACATAATGTCAGGAGCACCCGTGGCCCGTTAGGCCCTGCGTTAAATGGAACGTGAGGTCCATCGGTGGCCTCGCGAGTTGTCGAGTGACGTCGGGCAAAATCGCCTGCGTTCCCTTGGCATTCGTACCACGGCTCCGTCTGGCCTGCCACCCACCTACATTACTATGGAGTTCAATTTTCGTTAAAAATCGTTTACCGAGACTAGTAAAATGATGCGAAACGCATGTTATGGCCGGTTTAAACGTTTTAAGGACGGTCGGGGGTGTTAGTTGACGACGATCCACATTTAGGACGTCGACAGACGGTGTTTATGTGACGAAATTCATTGGAACCATGCGCTCTACTGGACGTTTAACCGTTCGAGAAATCGCGGAGAATTGTAAAACCGCGTCCACACTGTGCCCAATCGTGTCGATCGGCACGGACAATGTCAAACAAATGTTTGTTGAAACATGTCGAGCCCAATCGAACTCAATCCGAATCAAGTCGCGTACGGGTCAAAGGGAATCGAATCGACAACAGTGGTGTGGACGTGCCGAACATGCTTGTTGCTCGACTTTTCAGCTACACCGCTGATATTATCACATAACTTAATCTACTAGGAAAGTTGATAAATATTACAAAATATTCATTCTGTTCGTTTTGTTTTGCTGAGTGCATTTATTTGGTTTTTAGTGTTATTAATTTTAGTCATAATGAATCGGAGTGACGAACAAACAATTTCTTTTATTGAACTGTATCTTGATCGACGTGTATTGTGGGACTCAACTGGTTCAAAATATAAAAATAGAAACCAAAGGCATGATAGACTAATGGAAATTACGGTTTTTTTTGGCATTGAAAAATTTGAGGTAGAAAGAAAGATAAAAAATTTACAAAGCTAGTTTGTTAGAGAAAGGAAAAAGGAGAACGAGTCGAGAAAAACTGGGAGTGGTGCAGACGAAGCGTACACAAGCAAATGGTTTGCATACAAAAGTATGATGTTCTAAGAATACTCTAAAAAACACTCAGGATACAGAGGGAAATTGAAATTTTCAGTCACTCATTTTAAAGTTAAATTACATTAAAACCGGGTATTTAAATTGACTTCTTTTTACCAATGTGTGTCGGTCGACCAATCCACACATATTGAGGTTATGTGTACAGGTTGAAAGTCGACCGTGTCGATCGATATAGTGTGAACACGGCTTAACGTTTCGGTCGATAATTCATGTCGTGAAATCCTGGTGGAAAAACTCGAAATGCACCGCGGCGTTGCAGCAAAATGTGTCCGTCGGTCGACGTCGCAAGACCAGAAGAAAGACAGTCGCGTCATCCCCGTGTGTCGTATGAATTGTTGGACCGCGCGAATGCCGATGAAACGTTCACGAAGCGAGACATGGATTGTGGCGTTCAAATAAAAATCAAAGCGGGTCGGCAAAATGTCCGTGGATATCAGTCGACTCGCCCACACTAAACGCGCACAATGAACAGTCGGATAGCGATAACCGTTTCTGGTTTATTTATAAAACACGGCGGCGGCTTATGTCTGTTTTATTCAAACCCAATAGCGTTCACGCCGATATTATTTGACCGTTTTTTAGAAACTTTTTGAACAGTCATGGGACATTTTTTACGCGTGCGACTCCCGAAGACGGATACGACCGCGCGCTGGTCATGATGAGTGCTGTCCGCCCGTCACAGCATATCGTGCTATAACGGACCAATGGCGCCGAAACCCTACATTTAAGGTAGGCAAACTTGTTTCGAGACCACCGCTGAAATTATTTTGATTAATCGATTATTAACGGCGATGAAAAAAATCGATTAATCGATTTTAACCGAAAATTTGTTTGGCGATTTTTTTTATTGTTTTAATAATTTATATTAAGCGATTGCCTCATATGAAGATACGTATAAAGATACGATTACTGGGGTGGCACGACTCATTTTATTTTTCTAATAATATGTATATAAAATAAATAATATGTATACGAGTATATTATGTTTTTTTATCGGGTCTCCAGAGAGCCAGGGCCCCGGGACCATAGTACTCACTTAACCCCCCCCTTTTGGGGAGGTCCTGCGTTTAGCAATTTAGGATATGCCATACAACTTTATATTATTATATGTTGTAACGATGTGTCACAAGACATCATGTACTACTACTTTGGTGGGGCGAGAGAAGTGCTGATTAAGGGTTTTAATTTTTTTACGTCCAGTAAAGAGTCCTCGAGTCGAGTCGAACATCAGACACCGTCCAGTGGAGAGACCACCAGAAGGCCTCAACTATCACCTCGCTTAAAGACCCTCAGCGTTTGATAGTACTTAAAATACAATCATATTAATTTATTTGTTTCTTGATTTATTTACATAAGGTAACCATAATCCATAATAATAATTATCACACACCGAAGTCGAGTTCTCGAGACCTCGATAAAATAAACAAAACTCCCAGTATGGAAGAATAGGGAGAGAGGACGTTACAATATAAGTAATAAAGTATAATATTATTTATTTTTTTAGAACTCACCAAACCTATACCCAATACCCACGAGGCCATGATCCACCCACCACCCTTTTGATAAGATAAAGCAGTTACCCTACGTAGATATTAGGGTTCGGAGCCGCTGTGACAGACTTCATAAAAAACTCATCGTGCGGTGATTGGTTTTCTCGTTTCACTACGCGGCTATTTGACCGTCAGTGTTGTGTACAACGAATATTATTATTATTATTATTATTATTACTGTTTTCGCTTACGACGTGAAATATTTGTTGTCGATGCGTTCTCTTAGTTGTTTGTAACGCGTGCGGTTTTCCGCATATAACGTCACGATGTATTTTAAACTGCACGATAAATAGCACTTTATGCCTCTACACGTTATGTCTTCATCGTAAGTGCGCGTGCGTGTGTATTTTTTTTTTATTAAATTATATTCGACAATTTACTTCCGTTTTCAAATGGTGTAATTCTATTACTCGTGTTTTTTTCTTTCTAAACGATTGCTGACGTTCGCTCAGAACGCCGAAACTGTGTCGGACGTACGTTTCATAATCTCGTTCCGCACGTTCATAAGTCACGGGCGTATTACGTTTATTTTAAAATGTTTGTATCATGTTCGACTCCTGTCTAATAATTAGACACTACTTGACTGTAACCAACAGCCGCGTATCAACTATTCGTCGAACTGCTTACTTCTTACACGTATGATAACCGACACTGTGAACGTCGCCGACCCGTTTGTGTTGATACGTCGAGTGATTTTCCGCGTTGGGTGCAATCCACTGCGATTCGATCGGGTCGAATATTAATTACTAAACGATAGCGTGCCATTGCAGCGCCCTAAAACGGGATACGCGCACTCTCGTCGGTTTGATAAATACGCGTTGTACACGACGGTGTAATTGACGTTAAGCAAACGCCTGGTTTGATGTCTGAACAAGTGGGCTTACGAAACACAAAATATATTTTCGTTCGCAAGAGTTTTCTCTTCTAGGATCCGCCGGACATCACGTTACACCGATATATGTGTATTTTTTACGTGACAACGCGACAACAACGTAGAAATGTGCCATAAACGTATTTCCGCGAACTCACAATACGCACAATAACGTCATGTCTCACGTACGTATAGTACGTGTGCAGGCGTCCCGCAGGTAGAGTCGACAATTAATACGCGCCGTGCGGCCACGGGCTCTTTTTAAAGAAAGCGTGAAAGGAAACTATTGGGTACCGTCTACTGTTCGCTGCGGCAGGTAGCAGCCATATCGTCTGTTGGAGAGGCGATTCATTTACAACGTACTCTCGATTATCGACCGCTCTGTCCCCACCGCTACCGAAGTATTTAAATTGAAATTCCTAGCCCACGGTCTAATACACGTTTACGTGAAAACGAATCAACTCCGCACACAGTCGGCGTTCATTCCCGTGCGTCTGTGTATGTAATCGTGCCTGTAATGAGTTGGTGACGGTCCGTCCGTTTGTTGAAAACAATTTTATGGTTTGTATCACAGATAACTGTTGGAGAAAATACAGATACGTATTGTATACGGTTATTGTTTTTTTTTTTTTTTTATATAATTTTTTATTATTTGGGTTTTCGAACACACTTACTAATTACCGATGGTAATAAATCGATAAGGATTAAAGGACCGTCCTCGAAACCGATCGGTGTACAAATGTGATTCCGTGGTGTTTTTGTGAGAAGGTGTGCTCCGAGGGATAAGAGCTATTGCGTTTTATTAAAAATGTATTTGTGATTTTCGGTTCAAAAAAATAGTGCTCAAGAAATGTCTGTCTGGTAAAAACGAACGTGGGCAATTCGTGATTAACGTTATGGTCTACAACCTAAATGAGGAACTACATTAAACGCGGCTGTGCGAGTGATCCGAACGAGAGTGAACGTGTTGTCGATTTTGGTTTCTAATGTGCGCGGACGTCAATCGTGCCCGTAGGTTTGTTGCGTTTCATTGACTACCGGAGAAATGTAATTTGACTTCTGGAACACGGTGGGAGATGCGTTTTGATTATATTTTGTATGCGTGCGACGTCTGGCGTGTCAGACTGTCGTCGGCCGTTGGAATTTGAATATGAAATCGACACGTGGCGCGTTCGAAGACGCGCCGAGAACGGACAGGGTCGTCGTCGAACGGTCGAGAAACAAAAACCCGACTTTCGGACAATATGTGGCTGTCGTGTGATCTACCAACCATATTCTGGCGATCTACGAGCTACAAAAAACACATTTAATTAAAACATTTACACGTATTTTTTTAGAATTCACAGTATGCTTTATTGATTATCATTTGAGAAGGTTGTGAGTGGTTGACCTTTTTCCACCGTTAGTTGACACACACAACGTTTATTCGAAAGTCAACTAAAACACTATTTCCAAAATTTCTTAGAAACTTAAGTTTGAACGACAACGATTGTTTGAATCAATAAAGGTGAAAAACGCATCCTATTTTCCTGACTGATTGAAATGTACGACAACCTTTTTTTACGCACCTTGCTGCAGTATATTCCCGAACTTCTCCAGCTGCTAAACGTTTCTTGCTTAAATTAATTTTAGTCATTCCATCACATTCGATACAATTCGAAGGATTGGTGTCAACGGAAGGTAATAACCCATGTGTTTGCATAAAAAATTCTACAGCGCTAGATTCCGATTCGATTGTTTCATAAAATTCGGCAGCTATCAATATAATGTTCAATAGTGGTGAGATTTAAAAACAAAACCAGTTATATAATTATCGTTATCTGATATTGAATATTGGATAATCAAGCTATACAGGTGATTGTTTCGTATACACGTCAAGTATTTTTTTGTAAACTTTTAGTAAATATATATAAAATATACCTATAATAAAATATTCATATATTATAATTGTAATAATAAAATTAATAACATGAAACATTAACAAGTGTAAAACTTAATATTATTTTAAGGAGACTTTCCTTAATAATTAATATATTTCAGGAAATATTTAATTATAACAACGTATAAAATTTATAAAATTGCAATATAAAAAAATTAATAATATAACAAATAGAATAAAACTTAATATTATATTAAGTTTATTTTCCTTGTACGTTATAATTATTTATAATTAAAATCATTTTATTATGATCATTTTGATATTTTTGATTAGAATGGATTTCTTTTTGTAATTTTTCATTTTCTGAAAAAAATGTTATGAAATTCCGAATAAGTTTCTTTAAAAAATAGTTCAACTGTCGATCGACAAATAATAACGAGATTATATTATTGTAATATTGTATGATACGCTGTTATTGAAAATATTATGTTGAGTTTTGATTATTGATTAAAAATTAAATAAAGAGAATGACCCATATTGGAGTTTAAGTATTACAGGACACACGGGACCGGTATTTAAAAATACGGGACAAAAGTGACGTTTTTAATATTTTGTCGGGACACCGGGACGCTTAATCGAAAAAACACGGGACGTCTGGGATCCGTAGTCAAGTAGGTTTTTGCTAGATAACACGGCATACCGTGTACGTTAAAATGTAGACCGCCAACCACCGCGGTAGATCACGCGGGCAGACCAATGCCGGGTTTGTGTTCAAGTGCGCGTATCGCACGGTCGCGATAAAATAACACGTCGCCGTGAACGACGTGGTCCGACAACGGTTGCCGGTCATGTGGACGGCGGGTTAGGTCTATTATTATTTACACGTTGCGTGCGTGCTTTTCCGTATCCACGTCATACGAGTACGCGCATCGGGTGACCCGGTTCATATAGGTTGGTGCGCGATTTGGTTTCCACGTCGCAAACGTAAACTAATTAATTTATCATGAGATTGATGTGTACGGGAGAAAGTCCGGCTTCGGCGTTACGGCGTATAAATGTACGGTCCGACAGTAATAATAATAATAATAATAATAATGATAATAATAATAAAACTAAAACCGATAGTGTGATGCATTCAAAAAGCGCAGTGGCATACATTTCTTTTGTCATTCTCATAGCACACACACTAATGTTATGTTTGGTGTATGTGAACCACAGTCGTCGAATGTTTATTCGAAAAATACACAATGGAGAAACGGAAATCCGATATTAATTGCTACGCGAAATGTTCCTAAATTGTTCATATGGAATTATCGCAAACGTGAATTTCGAAAAATGGATAAATTGTGATGTATTCGTGTTGAATTTGAACATTTTAAACATTATTTTACGAACGACAAAGTATACGTGACCCAGCGTTACGTTTGTTTTTCTCTGGTTAGAAACCACGCAACGTGTGCGAAATAACTTATAAGTACGATAGTCGTAAACAGAGGACGTGATACGGCGAACAGTAAAAGATCTCCGGTAAAAGATCCATCTAACGACCGGCGTTCACGTTTGTTCGATTAGTTTTAAATTGAAAATATATTTGTTTGTTAATGCAGTGTATTGTGTTGGCGATTCACTAAAACCAAGAAGTCTCCAAGCCGTTGACGTTTTCGAGTCGTCCGGAACGGTTGCTCGGAAACGATCAAGGATACGGCGTGGGTTCGATTCGTTTTAAAGGCTGTTTACGGAATATTGTACTCGTGTCGATTCGCTGACGTGCGAGTCTGCGTCGGAGGAGCGTCGGCGATTGATAAGAGGCGTTTTTGATTGAAATATTTGCTTTCATTTTTTTTTGGAAATTTGACATTTCGAAAAACGTTGTTACTGAATGCCGCACGTCTAACGATGTTTTCCAAAGGACATACATACCGAAGAGGCGATTTCAATTTATACATGCTTGTTGTTTTTCATAAAATATTAATGAACAGAGCGAGTTATCGTTGTATATGTACGGATTTGCTAGCAATTAGATTCGATTTTCGTTGGTAAAAACGTATGATCACTGAGGAGGTGTTTACCGAGGAGATGATCCTTGTCGCGGGCGATTCGAGATGATCGCGAACCACTTGAGAATTGACGAAATGCCAGAAGGGAATACACCGGCTAGCTGGCCTCTCTAAACTCGTGCGACGATTTGTCGTTTTTCGCTTTTAAATCGGTGCAAACGGGGCACAACGTTCGTGTTGTCACAACAATCCCCCAACACGATCCTGTTAAATGTCAAAGACACAACAGTGATATCACGTACTATGACCACAGTGAGTAAGCACGTTAAAAACGCGCTGTGTGATGAATACGAACGTTTTCAGTATCTACGAGTATATCAATGCCGCGAGATTCGTTTTTCGTACACGTCATATATAGTATTTGAATGCCTACACGGTGTGTCTGAACTCATTTTCCATAATCAATTTGAACCAGGGACGCCGTTTAGGGGGGGCATAGGAGCCATGCCCCCCTAGATATTTTACGATTTATACGACGTATATATTCCCGACAACGGGCGAACACGTCGCGGCGCGCGTCATCGTATCGATCGTTATGAAAATATCATTAAGAGTCGTATTGTTGACGGTGTAAATATTGACACCCGGACGATGTCGTGAATAAATGGAACTGCGCTCCATGGTCGTTCACGAGAGGCACATTTCGTTCGATAACAAATATGGTTACGACAAGCTAATTATAATTCCCATTGTTGTCGAAGTCCGGCAACGTCCTGATAATATGCCGTACGATAGTTGACCGTAATTTGTTTGTATACGACCGAAGCGTGATACAGAGTGACGTGCCACTTGTTAGTGTTTGTGCGTTCTCGTGATTGCCGTTGTACGTACACTTTGGCATTTTTCCTCCCTTTTTTTTTTTTTGGTTTGTCGAAGAGAAAAATTCTGAATTCGTTCGTTGCATGTCTTAACATATTTTTTTCTTTGCTATCGGTCAAAGCAGGCCCGGTTTTTTTTTTGTGGAGGAGGAGCAGGTGGTTCTTGCCCCCCCCCCCCTTTGTCCATGGACAGTGTTTATGTATACTATTTTACGATTCAAGTGTAAACTATAAACGTTTGAAATGTTTGAAAAATTTGTATGACAAGCGATAAAAGATAACAATAGAATTTTATCATTAAAGATAAAATACGTTTATCGTCCATCCATATTTTGTTGGTTTTTAACGTATCCAAGGTGGATCTATAACACTATTTTCGTCATGGTGACATCGGGCGTCACGAGCGTCTTGCGGCCGTCAAAATCAGGTGAAAATGAGCAAAAATGATGTGATATATTGATTCGTATGAGATGTTTGCAGAAAATATCATGGTGTATTTATTTATACATTTATATCGAAATTTTACGAATATAAATTTAAGAACTTAGGTTTTAATGGTAAAAGAAAAATTTCAAAATTTTCGTCATTAGATCACCCCACTATGTGTACGAATTTACGGTATTCAGTTTAGAAACACCTTGCATGTATATATATTTGTTTTGTTTTAAGTACATTAGTAAATAAAATTCATATTAATGTTAACACATTATAATTTTTTTTAGGGTTAACCCCCAAAACCACTCTTACCTACACTAATGACTCAGCAAAAAAGTATTTAGCAACTCCCCACCCATAATGAAAAATCCCTGCTACGCCACTGGCCGGCGATATGATTCGTGCTTATACGTAAATACCAAATAGGTATAAGTCATCTTTATTTTACCTATTGAATAAATACATTGTATTATATTTAAATCAATGTTCTAATCTAATTTATAGTTATAACTTTAGATTATGTGACATAAGGTAATAGCAAGTCGCATGGCAAACGGTGAATGTAAAATAAAATAATATCAGTTAAACTTTATCAAATTTAATGATTTATAAAAATTTATGATTAAAACCACGATTATTGTAAGGTCTTAAATCACGGTTATGACTTACCGCGGTTATGTGCTTTTTCAATTGACACGGTAATGGTTTTCATTTAAGGCAGTGTGTAAATTATTAACCTAAATTCAAAGTATATATCCATGGTGGTTTCCACGTTTATTGTTTGACCCGTTTGATTGCTGATCACATTTGGTGTTTATTGTTTCATTTTTTTTTGTGCGTAAAAAGTGTAAACACAAAATGAAAGAATCGAAAGACGGAGCAGCCAGAACGAGAGACAAGCTGCTCAAACTCAAACAAGCTGCTCAGAGCTGTTCACAAAACATTTATAACATGTTTAATGTGGTGAGAAAAACAACTTTAGCACTCGAATCTCGGGTAAAACTTAGCAGTCAATAATGATAATGATTTTAGTTGAAAAAGTAATGAATTTCTATTATTATTTAAATTTCGTTAAATTGATCGGTTAAAACGTGTGGTCCTCTCCTTTAAAAAACTGAAATGACGTCACTGGGAGGTGGCGGGGAAGCCGGGTCTCCACAAAAACGAAGGACTCCGCATAGTAAGATTTCTTTTTGCGTCTCCATTTAAAACACATTACAATAAAAATTATCATTTTTAACACAGACTAAAATCACAATATTCGAATCGAAACACGACTAGTATATAACGTATGGTGACAAATCTATAATAGTGCCAATACAATCATGATAATTTACATTATTTAAGTACGGCGTATGTTCAGTGCTCAAATCGAAAAATATCTAAGTAGTGGAGCTCGATTGGAAATTTAAAAACAGCGTTCCAAATAAAATATTCTATATCACAAAACCGTGAGTATCCCACCCCTTCCTTCCAGTTTACCACTGATATATAACCTGATATCTAACCGTATTCTTTTTTTTTTCAATTAAAAAAATTTTTCTATACGATTTTTAATAGAATAGTGTCCTACAACATTTTATACAAATAAACAACTAATAAGCCCATTTTAATTTAAGTAAGAATAATAGTATGTACAAATTGATTATTTGATAATACGCTATCATAACGTATATAAAAAAAAATTATAATTTATTCACGCTACACAGTGATACATCGACACATGATGATCATTAATAAAATAGCATTTTCAAAATGGTTCGCAAATTTCGAACGTTGTTTGTCGACAATTCGTGCTGCCACGAATATAAACGTTTTACAGTACATCTGTGGGTAAATCTAAAAATAATTGTCAAATAATACCATGAATTATTATTCCGTGATAAGTGATATACTAGATAATACAAATTGTTATTATCGAGTACATAGGCACTTGATATAACAATAACGTAGTAATAATAATAATAATAATATTAAAAATAATAATAACATCAAATAGACAATTATTTCGTTATTTTTTATCTATGGTCCCCAGATATGCCGGTCATAAGCGATCCCCCGCGTTCTTTTGAAAACTGTATGCGATGGTTATCGTATTTACACGTATTTATATAGTTTATTTTATATGTTTGAAAAATGTGTGTTACGGATTAGTGTTCCTAATTTTTAACAAATTTTTTGATAGTAACTTGTCAAAATTATTGTTATTAAATTAAAATATTTAAGTCTAAAGAATTGTTATTTTTTTGCCTTGTTCCCTACCCCCCCCCCATTTCAAAGTCATGGCTACGTCACTGACCGGTACTAACCGGAAATAACGGTAAGAAAGCGCGCGTAAGTCATTTGATCGGTGCGACGACGAACGTCGAGAGCCGTTACGGAAACTCGTCTGCAGGCACGTACGCAGGGAGGGGCCGGAGGGTGTTTTAAGTGTTCAAATACCCCTGAAAATGTTTGGTTTTCCGTATGGTTATTTACTTATTCAATTTCAATGTTATATTACACTTTAATAGACAGGTATAATATTACATTATGTTTGTGGAACACCGGCTAAAGCAAAATAAAAATTTGATAATAACACATAAACAAATTTCGTACGTTTATTAAAAACAAGGTCTAATTTTCAATAACCGAATTTCAAAAACATCCTCCAAAACGTTTTTCTGCTCGTCTGGGTACTTTCAAGAAATTCCCGAGTGATATTCAAGTTTACACGAATTGACGGTAATTAGAGATAAAATAAAAATAAAAATGCGCCGTATTGTTGCCGGACGTTGATCACTGTCGGGCGTTATTCTCCTCTATTGTCGGTTGGCGGTTAGGTGACGGACAGTGACGTTCGAAAATCGAGTATTGTCAAAACTGTCAAAATCGAAATGTCCGCTGTGTAAACCGTGAAAACCGATTCGTATTTACGCGTCAACGTTATTTGACAGACGCGTTCGACAACTCCGAACGTCATGTGTATGTGTGTGTGTGTGTGTGTGTGAACCGATGGCGTACTTGTGAAACATTTTTTTTTTTTTTTGGGGGGAGGGGGAGTGACGAAATATTAAATATCTCACTTTAAAACCATTAAAATGTAAAAGTCCAATAGTAACAGGTAATAGTAACTTAATATTAAACGACAAAAATAGATATCAATTTTAACGATTGAGATAGATAACATCCTTAATCTTAATGTTTTGAGAACGTTGATAAAATAATTATTGACAACATCCTAATGCGATCATAACTATTACTTCTAATATTAATCTGGTCGAATTATGATATTTATATATTAATGATAAGCAGCGGTACAGAACCTATACTCAAAGAGAGACAGCCGCCCACCCAATTTTAAGGTGAAGGATGGTCGGCTGTTCGGTACTAACTTACAAAAATATTTCAACTTCGGATGATACAATTTTTCTTGGTAAGTTTTTATACATTGATATTATAATTGATAATCCAATAAGCTATGACCAATTCACCAACATAATTAGTTTAGCAGTTATAACGTATTATAAGGTCGTGATAACGGTGGTATTTAAGTAGGTAGGTATAACAAGAGACGGCCAACAGGTCGGTTTTAACGAGTTATAATGAGCTAAATTTATAAATTTTGATTGTCTAAACACAAGATAATGTACAAGGAATTTTAATTTATAAAATGTCTCATTAAGTTAAATTTCAATTATATGGATAATTATAATATCCAAATAATATAATATAGTAATTAATATTTAATTAAATGTGTTTTTATTGTACCTCGTTGTATTATATGAGTATGCATAATAATATAATAAAATTATTTTATAAAAAAAATTATATATATATATGTGGGAGTGGGTACCCCAAAGTTAATTTTGCCCCTCCAGTTTAAATTTAGTTGATGATAGATAAGTCACATCAAAAACCTATAACTGAATGTCCACACGAATATATTGTGGAAAACATCATATAATCGAAAATAAATATGCGATAAACAAAAGAATACAAATCATCAACAGGGGCATTTGCGCACCGGTCCCCTGAAGTACGCCACTGGTGTGGACAGGTTTTCATTAAAAAAAAATAGAATTTTAAATCAAACATCGAAATAGTGCGTACGTCGTACGAATGAAAAAATATCCGTCGCGTGTCATCGACTCGAAAGGCGAGGGGTGGGAGTGAGGAGGAGGATTAACCGAGTATTCCTCTACTCAACCCCACCCCTCCCGGTTACCGTCTGGTAACCGCACCGGTCGGACACGAGTTGTCGTCGTAGTCGTCGTCGTCGTCGTCGTCGCGTCGTCAGTCGGTTCGCGGTGACGGTAATTGCGCTACGTCCGTCGAGTTCACCGCGTTCGGAGCGTGCGATCTCTCGTAATCGGATTGTATCCCGGAAATAAATACCATTCGACTTTCCGATCGCTTTGTTTCGGAAAATGATTTTCAATCGCGTTGACGACACGCGTTTGCACATGACGTACGTCTTATCGACAGACGTTTGACCGACGTGATCGATTTTTTGTTTATTCGTTTTTTTATCGCAACACATTCATCTCAGGTACGTACGTTTGTTGGTTCCGTTAGACACATTTATTTATTTGTCCGTTTTATTTTATTTTTGTATCATAACGGGCCGTGGCCCCCAAAGTACAATCGTTTGCATTATGTTAACAGAAAGAAACAGACGGGTCCTCCGTTGACGATGCGCATCATCCCGGTTGTCGATCTATCTCGGGAATAGTTGGTGGTGCAATGGGGTATGAAAAAAGTATGAGTTGCTCGTGACTGGAAGCTAGGGATCTTGAAATTAACTTGACTTAGCGGTTTGAGGACTGTCTATAGAACCATCGATGAGTATTTCTTGGGAACACTTGATTTGCAGAAACACGCCTGTCCGCTAGGGTTGATAGAGTACATCTAACTCGACGTCCAAATCTCGACGAGATTTTCGATTGTGTTGTTTTCGTAAATAAACATAAACGAAAAAATTGTTCTACAGATCGACCGCGTTAAATATTTGATAAAACGATTCGAAATCAATAATCTATTATTAAATGTCAACATATTTCGCACGATTTATAACGTTATAACGTGTCTACGTCCGTACAGTGTCCACGTGTTATCTACCGATTTACTAGGTATTCACCATTTAATAATGTATGATCGTTCGTTCTCAATACTCTCAATACTCCTTAGACATAAATTCCGCATTGTATCAACAAGTTGATTAAAGTATACAATTTTTCATGCTTTAAAAACAAAATTAATTAAAACATTAAAATCCGTCAATTTTTAAATGAAAATAACTATGTGTTATTTTGAAGTCTTTGAATGAGTACTCGGGTCTTAAATGCAATTAGTATACTTGTTTGACAATAATGATCATTTTTAATTGAATTATATCGATAAATTATTACATACATTTATACATTTAAATTTCACAAACTATTATGTTCTACGTTCTTTGAATGTTTAAAAATATCAAATTTGTATATAAAAGAACCTTAAGAAGTATGAACAACAGTTCGAAAACACTATTTCATACGAATCATTTTATATTCATAAAGATTATATATATATATATATATATATATATACATATATTCTTAAGTAATAAAGGTTTGACACCTACAGCTTATTCCCGGAAAACAAGATTTTTTTTTGGAGTTTTTTTTTTTGAAAATAACAACAGTAATTGTTTTTTAATAACTTCATACAGTCTACACAATATCTATGACCTTGAATTACATCGCCTGTCTAGTGATGATATCATATTGTTTTATTTTATTTTATTTTTTATTAAATTATTCTCTAGGTCAAACATAATAATTTGTTTTGCTTTTATGTGCTTGTAATTATATTTTGCGTTCAATACCCATGTTAAATTCGCAAACAATTCGATTAAATTTTTAAAATAATTTAAACGTAAAAGCTTTTGTTTAAATACAGGTATCTATCATCTAATCGAGTGTATCAAATCAGGCGTGGAAAATTGTAATTCAAACGATAAGAAACCGAGAGAAAAATATTTCTTATTTTTATCGTAGTGGTATCTTTTAAACTGGAATTTAAAAATAAAATTTTTGGCTTTCGGATTAAAACGCGTTAAACTTTTCAGACATTAATTATATTTGATATCGTCATTGTTTTTCTCGATTTATATAATTGCCATTACGTTTTCCTTATTTCAATAACATAATATGTTTGAGGTTATTTTTTGTTGAAAACATTTTTTTAAGCTATTCGTGAGTAATGTATTTCGATTTTATTGTTGTATAAAGTATAATTGTTTGTAGGTAATATATATTATTAAATATCAATTAAAAATTATTTTAATAATACAATACTCGAAATGTAGTAGCGGTGTAGCACAATAATTTAATGAAAAAAAATCGAGAAATATGTATACTAAATAAAAAAGTATATTTATTTTATTTTGAGTAGACTTAAAAGGGTTTCGTGTAATAAGTAATAACTATACTTAACCATCCGTTCGGTGGCATCAATATTATGTTAAAAAAAAACTTAAGAAGAAAACAGATTATAAATGTTATTTTCAAACTTATATTTTAAAATTAATATGTTTAGACACAAGTTATATAATTATCGTTTACAAAAATTATATGCAAACTAAGTCAACGCATATAGATACTAGGCACATATACGTGAATTAAATTTTTTTTTATACAATAAATATACTATATTTTTACCAAACAAATGTATATTCCGTTAATAGGCGACGAAATTTATTTTACTGTTCTTTTCCCACTTTCGATCTATCTGTTTGTAAATCTAATCTGACAAATAATAACCAGCAAAATATACTAAAGTAGTGATTTATTTATAAACGAATCGATTTAATATGTTATTTATAATATATAATTTGTACGCGCCTAGTAGGCATGTCACGTGTCTCACAGTGTTTGGACTTTTTTTGCGTCGATGTAGTTTCCATGGTCTCCAAAACGCAAACATTACCATCAGCACGTGGCTCCTTATTTATATAGTAAAAAACACCGTGCCTTGTTCGACGTTATTAAAATGTAAAGTTAATCGTAAATTTAGTTAAAGATATTTAAAAATAGTTTATCGTTCACTCATAGACAATACAATGTTTTCGGTCGTACTTATGTCGCTTATAATATGTTTGCCGCAGTTACGCTATATTCAATCGGCATTTTTCTGATATAGTCCTTCTCTAAGAAACATCAATTCGTTGCCAAAAAACATAAAACTATTCTCAAACATACGATTTGCTTCTTTCTAAAAACGTTTAAAAATATTTAAATATACCATAAACAGTACACAACTATTCAAACTTTTATTGCTGTTCAAATTATATATATATGTATGATTATTAATACTAAATGCATAATATATTAAAGATATCTATAGTTTAATAATATGCTTCTCTCCTAAATGTTTAATTAGTATAATGATTATAATTTAGTAAAAATAAAAAAAAAACAAATTAAATTATTTTTTTATTATATTACGGTAAATAATTATGTATTTAAATTAATTTAATCAATATTATGTAAATGTTTATACATTTTAAGCGATTTCAACTAAAAATATAATTGCAATTACGACTTGAATTTACAAAATAAATTATTGATGGCTCCTATATGTGGATTGAATATTATTAATTCTTGTGTATTATTTTTTTGTAAAGTTTTTATAACGATACAACTACTGCTTCATAGACTCCGTTTTATTTAGTATCTATAACGAATTACGTTCCTTTCTAATGAACGTGAAATGAAACTATCGAAACAGTGGGATAATTTTCGTGTCAACGTACGTTAAGCATGCAAAACTGAACCAGATTAGACGAAGTAAAATATTAGGTCAATATGTATATAAAATATTTATTTTGGCAAAACAGTTTATTTTCGTAGCAGTTCGTTAGAAATATCTACTTTTTAAACAATTATTTTTATTATCTCGTCGATACCCTAATAATATAACATTAGGTTTTCTTTTTTTATCTCGGTCAACATCAATATTTAATACATACTATATTATATATTTGTAGGTTTTACCACAGTGTTATTATAAAAAGTCTATTTATGATGCACCAGTAAAAATAATAATTATAACCATTTTTTAGACTTTGATTATTGAACAATAATTACAAAGAAATAATATTATCAGCTATATATGAATAAAATAGAATACGCTAAATAGTGTATAAGTCGTCTAATATTTCATGTAAAACGTAATGACATAATTCTTAAATGTGAGCAAATATTAATACGTTTAAACATGTACTACCATCGCTTTTATGTTATTTGTCACACATTTTTTTTAAATTACAAAACAAGTGTTTTTGGACACTGATTATTTTTTTAGTATAGATCATTTTTTGGTAAACACTGTCTTGATCAATAAAATGTTCACAGTCCATCACTCATCATTAATAAATCATAACTATTTTCATGACGTTTATGCATTGGAAGTTATACATAATTTCTACTTTAAAAATTTAATTATTCGAATATCGCAATGGTTTTTCGAAAATATCGAGAGAAAAATATATTTATATTTATTATACTTATTGTGTTTATTGAATTTGAATATTTCTTGATAAACCAATGCTTTATTCGAAATGCAATGAATTATTTTTTAATTCTGATTCGCAAATGTGACTCATTTTTTATTTTTTTTTGATCTTATATAACTCATAGGGTATGCCATTCGTAAATATTACATTTTAGTCAATACAAATTCATAATAATATATCAGATTGTGAAATGGGAGAAAAAAAAGCATATATATACTTTCTATTCTGATTGCATCACTAAGTATGTATCCGTACGAAGTATAAAATATGAAGCACAAACTATTACTTTATAATTTGTCGAGAAAGAGCAAATACAAATATCGCGTATGGTTTTACTCTCTAGACATTAAATAACGATTTAATCAATTTCAAACTCGGTCAAATAACATCCGTGTGAGTGGTTCAAACTTCATGCGCATAATAGTAGTGTCATTATACATTATATATAACGGTTTTCTCACATGCAAAGAGATGATGAAAATCGATTGAAACGATACTACACTTGGACGTGTAGTACCGACGTGTACCATGTGCGTGTTCGTGAATTCAATTTTAAAACCCATTTGAAAACAAGAGTCTAAAATATCTTGCGTACGACTGATTCAACGTGTAAAAAATGAGAATTACGTACTTTGAAAATGTTACCTTAAGTCGATTAAACAATAGTAGATATAATTTTTGTACTTACGCGTAATATTTACACAAAGATCATATTGTATTTTAAAATCAATTGTCTTCGAATATAAGATAAAATAAAACATTTCATTTACAAAATAAATCATTTAAATCTAACGAAGTTATTCTTGGTCACGACGTTTTAATTTCCAAATCATCATGATTAATTAATGATTTAGATACTTGGACGTTTATATTCGGTTTTCATTCGGTTAATGAAATTTGTCGTTGAAAAATGTTGCGTTTTGCTTTTGATATTTTGTTAAATCGTCTTTGTGGTTTCCAATATTCGTGATGGCTCCCAATCTTCATATTCTGATATACAATTACTTTTGATTCGATTTTAGGCGTTACAATTATGGTATTAGGCATGTGCGCAGTTTAAAATACACATAATAACGTAACAAATGCGTTACGATTCGTGTCCAAAAAACATGCCGCTGATCTGGATCTCGCACAGACATACAAATATATTATATTATAACTACGATTTGCCTGGTGTCACGGAAAAATCTTAAATTAATATGTATCACATCGTACAGATAGTTGTTTAAATACCATATTTTATTGAGTATGTAGACGCACACCTTCAAGGATAATACATGGATACATAAAATCTATTTCCTTAAGGTGTTTTGATGGGTTTCTTCTCTTACAATTCTGATGGCTGACTCAATGTTAGTATTTAAATACAACGATTATATTACACGCGAAATTTGAATGCGTCTTACATCATCAGTCGGATTAGGTATTTATAGCGTGAATCATCACGTGGGTTGAAATCATCGTTGTCGTTGTCGATATAGATTTCATTTTTTTGTTTTTACCATTTTTTTTATACCTATTTAAATCGTAAAGAATGTTTGTAAGTTGATTATTCGTATACGAACTATTCACGTCAATATCAATTCACGGTCAAAATGTCACTAGCGAACACGATTAAATCCCGTTAAACCTTTACAATGCCGATCGCATTCATGATATCGTGTCATTATTTAAATATGAATAATTGTATTAAATCCTCATGTTTTTATTCTAATGGTTTGACAGATAATACCTGTAATGGTTTAATTGGCAAAAAAAGAGTGACAAAAAATTCACCCTGTATATTTTATATTGTTATTATCTGAGTAATTATCACAACAAATCAAATGTGTCATTTTAATTAGACGACAATAATGAATGCAAAAAAAAAATTACAAATGTGTACTGCAGTGTATCTAGTACCGGTGTTTTAAAAAACGCTATTCAAATGTGTTTTACTGGTAAATACTCGCGACATTTTAGTGCGTTAATAATATTCAAATATTTTTAAAAAGTTTTCGAATAACTATTTAACTATTTATAGTTAACTATTCGAATAAAAAAAAAAAAAAAAATGTTGGCCGTGTCCGTTGCTGTTGGCGATCGGCGAAGTAAATGTTATATTCGTATTCACATTCGAGTTATTTCGACAAGCATGTTGCTGGGTAATGTGAAAAGTGATTAGCGTAATCGATAGTTGTTGTATTCAATACTAGAAAATCGTCAAATTATAATGCTATTATATTTCACGACGCTGCCTGCGTATGCACGCCGAATATGCACGAACCGTCTGAAACGATTGTTAGAGTTCGCGCGGTGAATGCATGTTCTCGTGTTCTCGTGTGAGATCGCCAAAAATAATGATCGACACGTGTGACGATTATTTCTAACCGCAAAACGATATCAACGGTCACGAGTTTCTTTTATTCGCGCGTAGATCCAACGCAAAAACATCGATACCGGGGATAAGTCAATAGGATTATCGAGAGCTGCGAACGGCACGGGAAATGTAGACGTGTTATTGACGGCCTATATATTAAACAATTTTTCAAAGCTCGGCATAATATGAACAAAAAAATTAAATAAAAATATGTATTTAAATTAAATCACAAGGAGAATATTTCTTCAGACATATTCGATATTTCTATTGGTTTTCATTTTCGAAAAACTAAAACGCTATTACTTCAATACGTGAACAAAAACGATCGTTATATATTATTTTCCGGTGAGCGTCGAGCAACTAGAATTCATTTAATGATAATAACACGATAAACTTGTAATTCACATACGTACGCGTCCGTTATATTATTGCGTGTTCATTATTGTTGTTCTGGTCAATAGGCATTACCACAAGCCAGTTGTAGACCATAGATGCACCTGCTCACCCTATGGCGCGGTTGTATTTTTTTTCTCCTCCTGTGCCACCGACAGTGGTTGCTCCTGATACGATTGTTCAGTGACGTACGAAAAAAAAAAATATATATATATGGAAATAACCAAATCGCTACTGGTAACGGTATTCGACTGGAAATAACAAAAAAAAAAAAAATAATAATAATAATAATAAAAAACGTTTTTAATTAAAAACCAACCGACGGATTGATGTTTTTGTTTTATTTCTTTTACGACTATAATCTATACTTTTTTTAGTGTAAAAGAAAGTGATCCTTGGCACAGTGACAAACGTTTGGAAACGATCACAAATCGGCCGTGAAATAAACTGCGGAAACGCGATTTCTCGCCACCGTAGATGTTTCACCAGTTCACAAAGGTCGAACATATCTTATGACGTTAGCCAGTAGCAGAACATTTTTGAATTGATTTTCAATCGTGTATTTTTTCCCCTCTATATATTTTTATACTGGTAAACGATCTATGAAAATCGCTGATTCGTTAAGTATATATTTTAACTGCGGACGATTACGATTCAATTATCGTCGCGTGTGATAAATAAAACGTCTTTCATAAAAACGCAGCCAATAAACGTTTCGATGTTTAAAAACGTGTTCAATGATATGCATACGTGAATGGTCATTATAGTTACTCTACGTCTTACCCATAATTATTGTCTACGTTAATGTTTAAAATGATTATCATTCTTTTAGTCGTATTTATTATATTTTATTGATGTTCTAATATGACCTCGTTTTTTTAAAATCATCATAGCGACCGCTAATTGTTGGGTTAGGTTTTTATAATATAAAACAATTCACGCGATGGGTCATGACCACTTATTTCATAAATTTCCACCAAGTTTTGCATGTACCATATAGATATAACTATAATTTTAAATTTTGATATATTTTACGGACATTTTGATAAAAATTAATGAACAAGTACGATTTTAACGGATTGGTAACACGAAAGTACACGTGCCCGCAACTATTATCCTTAAATAATGGAACGACAAATTTCCGTAACTTTTTTTTAAAATCGTCAAATAATGTATGTTGGGAGGAACGTATATCGTTATTGTGTGGGAACCGGCAAGTGCGAGCGATGATTGTATAGTGAATAGTATTTGTTACTGCATCCATATTCTATGCCACTAAAAAGCTATTATTTGTCTTACGATATGATTTTATTGTTATCAAAATAAAAAAAAACCATCCGTTTACGAGTTCAAACTATTGTGTATTCGTTGTGTCGAAGTAAAATATTACGCACACAGCTTTGCCATACACTGAAATGGGTTACTTATTTTTGGGTAGATTTTATCAATAATGTACTGTTCTGCTGATAAATAAATCTGTTACGCATATTTATTATCATCATCATCATCGTTTAAAAGCGATTATTCGGTATAAACTTCCTTCACGAAGATTAACGTTCGCCGAAAATATTATATTTCAATTAGACGCATGGAATTTTGAATATTTCCAATGCACAAATGCATCATAAAAAGAATTGAGCGACAAGTGGTACGTAACATTTATTAAACAACTCGTAGATACGTGCATATATATATATACACACACACACACACACACAGTTGTATCCACAAAAAGCAAACGAACGATTAACCAATTGTTCAAACAATTTATCGTTTTCATGAACATTTTTGGTCGGTGTCGAGTATGCGCGTACTTATTAAACAGAAATAAAATTTACGTTACGCGATAAACACATTTAACGTGAACAACTAATGGTAATGGCTAGACCGGTTTCGAATTATCACATTGGGATGGTTTCAAAACGTTTATTGTTTTTTCTCCACGCTATTAACACGAAACGTTTTGTTTTTGTTCCAGCTTACAATAAAGCCGACGATGAAGTGGTTTCAGAAGAACACCGAAGACGCGGCACCTCGGTTGCTCAGTCTTTCTCCAATAAGGAATCACGACTCCGGAGACCCCGATTATTCGACCGAGAGATACTACCAACTGCCACCGGGTCCGAGGAGGTCCAGATTAG